>OU744801.1:29989623-30287123 GCA_916614155.1 Mesoligia furuncula
AGCACATGTGGCGGCAGATGTCTAAAGAGTCGTTGGTGCGATTCTTTTCTGTGTTGGTGCACAGAGCCCCTCATGTGTTGTAGCATATGTAGCGGCAGATATCTAAAGAGTCGTTGGTACGATTGTTTTCTGTGTCGGTGCACAGAGCCCCTCATGTGTTGTAGCACATGTGGCGGCAGATGTCTAAAGATTCGTTGGTGCGATTCTTTTCTGTGTTGGTGCACAGAGCCCTTCATGTGTTGTAGCACGTGTGGCGGCAGATATCTAATTTACCGCCACATATGCTACAACACATGAGGGGGGGGCTCCTCATGTGTTGTAGCATATGTGGCGGTAAATATGTAAACAGTCGTTGGTGTGATTCTGACCTGTGTTGGTGCACAGTTTACAATAAAAGTTTCATGAGTTGAGTATACATTGCTTATGAATTTTATTTCGGTAAATTCTAACTGATTTGTTACAATTATTTTAATGGTTTAACTTGTTGATCGGACGAGTCCTGTCTGTGTTGGTGCACAGAGCGCTTCATGTGTTGTAGCACATATTGCGCTAGTATTCTTTTTCTGAGAATCAATGGGTCGATTCTAGTCTGTGTTGATGCACAGAGCACCTCATGTGTAGGAAGCACATGGCGTGGCTTATCTCAACCGCACCTTATGTGCAGTAGCAAATGTGACAGCTTATCTGGTAAGAATCATTGGTGTGATTCTGGACTGTGTTTTTGCACAGATTTTGGTAAAATAGTAACTGATTCGTTACAATTTTGATTTTCTTTGGTTCAACTTAATGATCGAAACTTTTCTAATGAATAATGTTGTATGGGGTGCGAAACATTGATAACAAGATATTGCAAATTAAGACTAGAGAAATTAAAGTAACAATGAGATACAGTTACCTTAGTAATTAGGTATTGGCAGGATAGGCCGAGTTACCTTAGTTATTAGGTATTGGCAGGATAGGCGAGCTTGTTTACTCTGTGAGTATTTTTGGTCCGCAGGTACTACACCCGAGGACGGGTGCTAGTCAGGGATGGCCGTGTCGTTGATAGATGACGCCACAGTATATTGAACAGCGCCATCTAACAATTTGTTTGGTAAACGAAGAATCATGTGATCGGAAACGCAAGCGAGCCCTACCGCTTGGACACGATCGTCGGTAGAGGGGATGCAGCGAGGACTGGTGGAGAGACCGAGTGTTGCGACAGTCTACAGTCGACCGCCGTGGAGCTCGGACAGTCTCGGCAAACGCTCAATACCAACGCACGTGTTTGTTTCCGACGCAAGTGTGCGTTTCGGTTGTAAATAGCTAGTTTATTAAATTTACTGTAAATTCAAATAATCTTTTCGTTCGAGTACCCACTGCAGTGCCCACACCTATCTAAACTATGTCGGATCGTGAAGAAGACCCGATGTATCGCATCTCGGCCACCCGGTGATGCGACATATATATTGATAAGGAACCGTCATGATGCTAATTTTTTTAAACAGTTCCCGTAGAGATTCGCGTCTTCTGAGCTTGTAGATGGCTCTGACAGCCCTCTTTTGCAGAATGAAGATAGAATCAATATCTGCAGCCCGTCCCCATAACAAAATACCGTAAGACATGATGCTATGAAAGTAACTAAAATAGACCAGTCTCGCGGTGTCCACGTCTGTTAATTGGCGAATTTATTATATGAAGCCAAATCACTTAATTCGTTCCTAACTCTGACTTAATAAAACCATAATGCCTTAGTTCTCGTAATTAGTTCAGATAATATGGATTTAACGCCATTTACTATACGAATATAATAGTTATTACTTTTGTTTGAAATATGGAAAAGAAAGACATGTTGCGCCGATCACAAATAAATTGAGATAACGGCAAGAGGATGATGACGAGTACTTTATATTGATACTCAGCAACTTTCTGTACAATCTTCAATCTCTGTTCAATCTTTCTTTCTGAGGGGTTGTCTATTCGGCAGAATCTTGATGCTCCTAAATTTATTTGGCTTAACACATTCGGCGTCATCTATTCAAACGAATATTTTCAAGGCATAAAAATTATTTAATGTAATTATTGTTTGGCCGAACTTATAATTATGTCCAAATTTACAATGGCATACTTTTAAGATGGCGGAATTTATTTGGCACAATTACCTTTGGCAAAGTTAAAATTCCGCATAATTTCCTTTAGCATAACGATTGTTTAGAGCGACAATTTTATTTGGTACAATTTCACTTGGCATACTATGGCACTTGCCATTTATATAAAATAGCATTTTAAACCTTAAATTACAATTAAAATATTATCTTAAAAAGACAATAATGTTGTGCTACAAAAGTTAGTGACAGGAACGAACCGCTGCAAAACCGACTCCACGTAGTCTTGTCTGCCCTACCCCTTGAGTGTAATTTAAGCCCGCGTAGGCGCGGGGGGGGGGGGCGAGGTGGCTCGCGAGCTGAGGAGCAGGTGGTGAGCTTTAAAACCATCTGCGATGATAAGCTCGCATGACACCGCCGGAGCCGTGACAGAAACCATGCCTGCTGCATGTTGCATGCTTGCTGCATGCATGGTGTAAGTATGCTTGTTTGCATGCTGCATGCGTGGTGTATGCTTGTTTGCATGTTTGCATGCTTCTTACAGGGAATCAATTTTATTAGTATGGTAAGAGATGCAAAACTATTCTATGAATTTTCTGTAATGTGATAGATGAGTTTTTCAATTATTATGGATATGACATGTATGCCAAAAGAAGATTCTGACTGTGAACTTTCTGCGATATGACGGTTCTACTTTTTAATTATTATGGGTATGAAAATGCCTAAAGATGATTCTGAACTATAAAATTACTACCTGTGCCCCGCGGTTTCACCCGCATAAGTTTCGGTCCCGTGGGAATATCGGGATAAAAAGTAGCCGACATCCTGGATTAATATATAATCCAGGATGTCGGCTACCTCCATCAAAATTTTATTCAGTCCATATTAGTCCAGCCGTTTGAGCGTGAAGAAGTAACAAACATATAAACCACACACACACACACACACTCACAAACTTTCGCCTTTATAATATATGTGTGATGAGTTTTGAATGTATGATAAACAGTTACGGCTACGGTTTTGTGGAGCTTAGTTTGTAACTTTTTTTTTGCATGATTTGAAAAAGTATTTAAAAAAAATTTGTGTATGCCAAACAATTTTCTGCGAAATGAAGTTTATGCTATCCGCTGCTATGCAAAATAATATTATGACATAAAAAGTTCTGCTTTGAAGTGTGGACCCGTTACTGAGGAGTTGTATTGAGAGATTTTCACTCTACTTAATGGGAACATCTCGGTTGGAAACACTTACAAACAAAATATGATAAAAGTTCCTTTTCTTGGACCATTATATGTCCTACGGAACCCTAAAACAAACGAATTGAGTACTTAGTACTTCTTCCTTTTTGAAGTCGCTTATAAAGATACCTCAAATAGGTAATCCTTCTAATTTAAATTCGGTAAAAGAGAACTGAGGAAAAACTTGAGTGAGATGAGACTTCTCGAGAGAAATCCAGAACCAAATATTCTAAGAGCCAGATCCACAGTCCAGAACCATAACTGCATCTACGTCTCTGAAAAACTTTTTTCTTTCCAACAATTTCAGTTTTATATTTAAAAATTGTCTTTAACTATACGAATGAAGCAAAAAAACGTGTGGTGGGTTCGGAAAACCCCGGCAGCAACAAAGTTCAAAATAAAAATCCAAGATGGCGTCTGCGAAAATTTCAAATGACGAAAATTTGTACATTTTTGCAGCAATCTTGGATTTTCATTTTGACAACAATATCGGCTTTAGCACCCTCGAAAACCATAAAAACGACACCCATGACGAAAAATTTAAAATTTTTGTAACCGCGATCTTGGATTTACTCTTTGACCTCACTATCAGCTCCAGCATCCTCGGAAACCAGGAAAACTATCTATCTCTCTCTCTCTCTTTATATTACATACTTAAATGACAAGTAACGCTTAATTCGTTACGTGATGATTTCTCCCATTTTACTCCTACCGCAAGTTCTGTAAAAGAACTTCGTTACAGTAACACCATGATTCAGAATATGGGGACATTGTTGCTCAACGCCATCTATTGAACAAAGTGCTTAATTCGAACGCGCTCTGCATTAATCAACTTTCTTTAATCTATAATTATATAACATTGCATTCTGTATCACTCAGAACACCACATCAATTATTATTATCTCACATTATCCTCACTTTTTACTTGAAATTCTTTTAACGCCACTAATCAAACATCAATGGAAAGCGATTTTTATAACATTATAATCTTTAACATTACTGTTTTAAATAACACAGATTTATGTGTCTGTGTTATTTCGTTATACAGGTAAATGATCATTGATGAGGTAGTGATTATTACCTTGATAATGTTATTTATATCACAATACGTTTTTGTTAGTACTATATCGCGTCAATAGATGTCGATACGTGTTTCCACATTACGAAAAGTTGTTCTAGAATACTTCAAATCTATATATATAAAAGAAAGTCGTGTTAGTTACACTATATAAAACTCAAGAACGGCTGAACCGATTTGGCTGAAAATTGGTGGGAAGGTAGCTTAGAACCTTAGGAGACTGACACAGGATACTTTTTATCTATTTTTTTTTTATTTGTTTTTTAATATTTTTATTTACCTATAGGAGTAGTGTATGAGTAGGTTAGAAGTAGGGTAGGAGTAGGGTAGAAGTAGGGTAGGAATAGGGTAGGAGTAGGGTAGGAGTAGTGTAGGAGTAGTGTAGGGGTAGGGTAGGGTAAGGGGTAGGACACCACGCGAACGAAGTAGCGCCGGGCAGCTACAAATAATTTATATATATGGCAAAACAACGTTTGCCGGGTCAGCTAGTTGATTATACATATATTTTGATAGATTGAGGCGATTGCGATGAAACAATATATGATTACTCCGACATCTACACTATATTTGAGTATACATATCAACCATATTGGTTTGGTACTTTTTATGTATAGGGAGTAGGTACGTACGTATTTCTAGCTATCTTAGAAACAGAAAACAGTGAACCGAGATAACAAAAGTAGTAAAAAAAGTGGAAAAAATGTATTCGAAAGTGAAATTTAGATCTATGGAAAGAATAAACAAGTGTGGTGTGCCTCAAGGAAGCATTCTCGGCCCTGTACTTTTCTTGCTTTATATAAATGATCTTCCTGAAGCTACTTCACAAAAATGTATCCTTTTCGCAGATGACACAACAGTTATCATAAACTGTCGGGATAAGGCCGCTTACAAATCTATTATCGAAAAGACCCTGTCAGATTTAGTAAGTTGGATGGATGACAATAACTTAAATATAAACATTAGCAAAACAAATCTTATTGTATTTAACTCTTACAATACCAAACAGTTGCCTTTAGATATAGTTTATAAAGATGAAGCAGTAAAACAAGTAGACGAGCTAAAATTTTTGGGACTTAATGTGGATAAACATCTGAATTGGAAAAGCCATATACAATATATTTGTCAGAAGCTTGATAGGTTTGTGTTCGCGCTAAAAAAGTTAAGACAGAATGTTTCTGCAGAGGCTGCCCTTTCGGCTTACCATGGCTATGTGTCATCGGTACTTAACTATGGACTAATAATGTGGGGTAACTCGACCGATACCGACAGAGTATTCAAAATTCAAAAACGTTGTATCCGAGTTATCAACAAATCATGGTTCTTAGATAGTTGTAAACCTTTATTTCAAAAATACAAAATTCTTCCACTACCTTGTATGTACATCAAAGAAATTTGTCTTTTTACAAAAAGGCACATGCATTACTTCAAGCAGCGTAGTGAGGTAATGCCGAGACAAAAAAGGGCTAAGTTTCTCAACCTACTATATCAACCACCCTGTCACAAGGAAATTTATAAGAAAAATGTATTTAATATGTGTCTATTAATTTATAACAAAATACCGAACCATTTAAAAATTTTACAGGGTGATTTATTCAAAAAGAAATTAACTGAGTGGCTCCAAGGTTACTGTTTTTATAGCATTAAGGAGTTTATGCAACATAAAGAACAATAATAATATTGAATGTTTCCATAATGACTCTAATATTGATAGATTGTAAGGACTATAATGTAAATCTCTTATAACGTAACGTAATTAGTATAACGATTTAAATTTGGTAATAATGTATAGAAGTAATGAAATTTTTTTTTTTTAAATGTATCAATGACATATTCCGTGACATATTCTGTGATAACGACATAAATTTAATAATTTGCACGCTTGCTTGCAGGCCGAATACAGTGACATTTAGGCTATAAGATCTTCCTTGTAAAAATGTATTTCTTGCAAATAAATATTATTATTATTATTGTAAAAAATACCAAACCAATATTTATGGTTCACGTAAAATCTCTCATATCCAAACAGACAAAGCGAGAAACAGACAAAAATTAAAAAAAATTGATGAAATGGCATCTGTTGGTTATCCTTTAACACATGATAGAATAGGCCATATACATTATAGAAATGCATGCAATGAAAAAGTTAGCAGGTGTAATTAACTACCAAATTACAACTTTGTCCCAGACACTCCCTCAGAGACAAATTTAAAGAGATTAATATAATGACTGTGCCTTATCAGTACATTTATGATAATCTTTTGTATGCACATGAAAATATGTTTAAAAAATACAGTGATATCCTTAACATAAATACTGGGAACAAACACAAAGTTGTTCCTACAACAAGGCTCAAGAAAATAGGTGGCTCGTTTAGATGCCAATGTTTTTATAATAAACTTCCTAGCCACATTCAAGAACCACTAAAAAATTCAAATCTTTTATAAAGCGCAAACTATGCCAGAAAGCCTATTATACTGTAAAAGACTATATTGAGGACAAAAAGACTTGGGATTGAGCTGCTCCAATAGGTTTAGACAGTGAATGTTGTTTTTATTTTTTACCAGCAGTGCCCCGCGGTTTCACCCGTTTCATTCCCGTGGGAATAACGGGATAAAAAGTATCTTATGTATTAATCCAGGAAATGGTCCATCTATGTGCCAATTTTCATCCAAATCTGATCAAAGGTTTACGCGTGATTAAGTAACAAACATATTCACAAAGAACAATGGCGAAATCTTAGCTGAATTTAATTTGAGCGTCTACAAGTGACTTATATACGAAGGCAGTTCCATTATTTTTCTACGTTTTTTCAAAGTATCACATTAATTAGTTAAAGCCAGATAAAAAAAATATTATAAATGAAAAGTTATTTGATTTTTTCATTGACTATTAGTGTTGCCATTTTATATTTATTCTGCCAAGTGTACAGCATTAATGTATTGTATTCAGTTTTAGTTTGCTATTGTAATTAAATGGAGTAAATTAATTAACAATACTGTTATTTCTAAGTGGAAGTATTCCTTGCAAGGAGGTAAAAATATTCTAGTGTAACAATAAATGAATTACGTTCAATGAATGACTGGCAAAAAGGCTATTATCCCAAATCTAAAAAAATAATAGATTATACCGTTGTAGTGATCTGTGGTAGTGATACTCATGTCACACAACAACAACATAACACGACGCTTGCGCTTTGTGCTTTGTGTTGCTCTCGATTGTTTTCCGTTTTCTTTAATTTTAACTTGACCCGGACTGCTTATGGACTGTGATATTCCCCTGTAGGAAGGATGAACGGGATATAAGGGGCAGGAGAAAAAAATGTGATTTAGCAATATTGCCCTTTTACTTACTCGAATTGGAATTACCATAGACATAACCTACAAAAGTTCATGACTGAATTTCTATTATTCTCGGCCTTCTCGAACAAAAATTCTTGCATAAACTAACTCAGAAATTGACGCCGAGTTAAACAAGATATTTTTCATTTAAAGACGCGAGAATTTAATCTCAGCTAAATTAATGTATGGGTGGCTGCCATTGTTCTTTTCACATTTATAATATTAATAATAGGAAGTAGGATTGTGATAACTATGAAACTTTGCTGCCTCATTGGCATTGAATCCAGGACCGAATCTATGGATCGAATCCAGGACCTCATCCTCGTGCAAGCAGTAGATGCTTGCATGAGGATGAGGTCCTGGATTCGATTCCCGAGTCGGGCAAAGTGTTATTGGGTTTTTCCATCTGGAAAGTTTCAGTAGCAGCAGAGTCTAGATTTCTGCCCAGTTGATGGCAAAGCTGCAAAGGCTCGCCCCCTATACCAGGAATCCAGTTATGTTAAAGTCCTATCTAAGATAGGACTTTAACATAACTGGATTCCAGGTGTCTTCGGGGATTCCAGGCGTGCTGCTTAGAACTATGAAACCTTTCTATATATATAAGTATACTAGCGGTCCGTCCCGGCTTCGCACGGGTGGACATGATTTTTTATTTATTTTTACCTTTTTTTTTTTTTTTTTGTTGTTTCATTTCTATATTTTTTTAAACGCAGTATCACTTTATCTATGTATACTTACAATCCGAATTTGTTCATCATTTTTTTATTCAAGTAACTTATTTAATTGTGACTGTTCCTAACCTAGGCTGATAAAATTTTCGTTTTTCCTAATTATGTTACTTATTAGTGTTTAGGTCGGTTCCCCCTAAGGGGGAAGAGCCGCACCCCGCCACCGTGCGGCTCTGTAGAGCTCGTCTCCAGACTGGACACTCTTCCACCGATTGAAATGAATTCCAAATATAAAGAAGTCCAATGCCTTGTCTCATCAATAGACCAAGGAAAGGATTGAAAGTAATGCTAAGTAAGACGGTTTTAGAAAGTTAGTAGTAATAGAAATCCAAGGTATATAATTACTATTAAGTTGTGAGTAACCCATACGCTAGCGTAACAGGTATTTGATCAGTCATTACTCACACGATACCTTACATCTATACCTGGAGTACTCAGAGCAACACTTCCATATAGTGACGCAAGCGGCTTTTCAGCGGCATTTTCGGCATCATGCTCTTTTGGAGACATGGTCCCTAGCAGTTATTTCGAACTGATAAACGTGACGAAGCGGCTTTTCCTGCGGCAACCGAGCGACTGTCCTTGTCTGACTACGGAGCGGCTAGTTCCAGCGGAATTGCGTCGGCATCATGCTCTTTTGGAGACATGTTCCCTATCAGTCCTTGGACTGGATATGATATGGTCAGCCTAACTTTTGGAAGTTCACCCCTTGCACAACAAGCATATCTGCAAGATACGTGTTCATGTCAGTCTGACCGAATTATTGGTCTGAGATAAAGAATAGAACATTCAAGAATTACTAGATAATAGAGTTGAGATTCGAAACTCACGAATCATTATTTAATAGAGTTTTGAATAATCTCTCTTATAGCACTGTTATTGGCCGGAGGCAGTGAATACAATGTTCAGGAATTATAGTACTAGAATTTACTAGTTAATAGAGTAGAGAATAACAAATTATGAATAACTATTTAATAGAGTCGTGGAACAACTCTCTTGAAGATCTACCACTTCCTAGTGTCTGGGCTGGGGAGAAGAAGTGGCACAACAAACTCCCCAGCAACACGTCTCTGTCTGATTAGTTATATAACTTTAATAACTCTATCAGCCTAGGATAATTATTATAATGAAGGACTCACCCAGTCACACCAGCAAACACACACTCTCATCACTTTTACTAGATTAGTCTAATCTAATCTGGGCTTCAACCCGACTATATTAAATTTAAAACCTAATAAGTACTCGCTATCTCGCGACAGCCCACTCAGACATGGCCTCTTAGTCTTCCCTAAATCCCCTAACCTAACTAGCCTGGACTCGCAAGTCCGTCTCCTAAAGCGGGTCGACCCCGACTGCCCCTCCGTCTCCCTTATAATTTCTCACATCCTATACCACCATGCTTACAGCCCAAATTCCCACACTTTCGCAACATCTGTTTATCGCCTTTTTTGTACAATTCCTCAATTGTTTCAAGGGTCCGTTTTAGGTTTGGGTCCTTCTTAGAATTTGTACAAAATACTGCATTTCAAGTGACATAAAATATTGGTTTCCACTGATGGCTGGCACAAGTACCAGTCTGTTGTCCATAAAATAGAGAATATAATTATGTGTCTGCTTTTTTTAAAATAAATATAATATTTTGTTATTAAATAGGTGTAAGTGACAGACAGTCACATAATCTTATGTGAGACATATTACTTAGTATTTTTTTTTTACATTTTTACAACATTTTACATTTTTATCTGATCCTACCTAATTAAATTTCCTAAGTCTACACTATATTACAAAGAGGAAAGATTTGTTTGCTAATCTCGCTTGGGAGCAACTTTTACATAGTTGAGACCTTTTTTTCCTAGGCATATTGTTGACTTTTTTTTTAAATCAGATAAAATAAGAATAGAACTTTTGATAAATACTTACCTACTATTGAAAAAGTGAGAGAATACTATAAAAATAAACAGTAAAGCGTGAATAAACAATTTATAATTAGTTCTGTGAAAAACTTTTTAACTAAAATAGTCAAAAAATGTTCGATGTCGGTTACGTCTGCTGCGTAAGGGTCAGCGCACACCAAGAGCAGAGCAGAGCAGAGCATTTTCTGAGATTATTATATATATGATAATACTTCGCAAAATTGAATACGTCCAAATTTGATGCTCGACCATGCTCGAGCAAGCCGACTGCGTGTTCGAGTATGCATTCGAGCAGTAGTCGACCATGCGCGAGCATTTTGCAGGTCGGTCTGCGTTGACCGTAGGGATCCGACCCCGCGCGGCTCCCTACTTCATAGATGTGCGCCCCCTCTCCCGCGCCACTGCAATGCCTAGCTAGGCACGACACGGCGCGGCGGCACCTTTTCTGTATCTATGACTTTAGAAATTCGTAATATCTTTTGAATGGAATGTACGATTTGAAAAATTCAAAAAGTAATCTACAGGTATTGAAATAATTTTGAATACAAACATCTATTTGGATAAGGATTTATAAAAAGGTATGAATAACATGCACAACGCGACAGCGTTTATTTTTTCTATTTATATGACTTATTAAATTCGTAATATCTATTGAATGGAATAGCCGATTTGAACAATTCAAAAAGTAATCTACATGAATTGAAACAGTCTTGAAAACAATATGATTTATTTGGATAAGGATTTAAACAGAAGTATGAATAACATGGTCTAATTTTGGCCGGTATTTCTATCAACTTTTAAAATGTAAAAAGTGGTTATTGTGACATAACGATAATAGTTGGACATCTTTGATTATATAAATGTCTAGATGGAGCGTCGCCCTACCATCGTATCAAAGAAAACGAGTCAACATTTTCAAGTATGTGTGCGTGCAGGCATCTTTTTACACGGTGCGTCTACGTCTCTGTGTGCGTAAATAATGATACCAGCTACTACAATTCTCCCACTTATTAATAATTACTAAAATGTGAACAAGAAGTCGGTATCAGGTAAATTATTTACCTAGCTAATAAAACAATACTTACACGACAATTTTTACTTGGCACCGACTTCAAAATCATGTAAAGAAAGAATTAATAAATTAATGTTATTAAATTAGGTACTCTAGGCACTTTTGAAATCGGTTTAATATACTCAAAGCAAATATAATCATTAAAATGGGCTCATAAACAAAAAGTTATACGCAAACATTATGTTAATTATTATAAAAACAAATCATTTAAAAAATAAAAAAATCCGACTGCTTGAAAAGTAACTTTAAATAAAATTTATATATATAATTAAATTCAAGACATTAAAAAAAATGTCTTGACCAGGAAAAGCTATTATCTACGATTTAAAAATTAACATTGTAAAAAAAAATGATTAAGTTCGGAACCCTTTGCACGCGAGTTCGATTCGCACTTGGCCAGTTTTTTGGAAAAGTACACGAACATATTTAAAGGGAATGAGGAATAAATGATAAATGATAAATGATTTTATTTTTGTAAGTAGGTTTGTACAAACACTTTTACACGTCAATCATGTTTTTTTTAAAACTAGATGAGGTCGGCGTTTCCTATCTGACTACTCTGAGAAGAAAGGCCGAAACAAACTCAGAGGTCACAGTCTCTTTTAAAGTCCAGACATAATCTTGGTCAGGTTATATGAAGACCATGTAGATCGATGTCTGAGATGGTCTTTTGAGGAAAGAACCACACAGATTGAGAGGACCTGTCCAGTCAGTGCACGCATTTGTCAGAAATCGTGCAGCTCAACTCAAGACTTAAGGAGCTCAACGATTCGACGAACAATACCAAAGAAAGGACATTTGGGTAGGCCACATAAATTACTCAAACTGCCAGACCATGAGAGAAAAAAAAACAAGTAATAGAACAGAGAGAAAAATAAAACATAAAAAATTAATAAAATGACCCACATCGTCTTCACATTCACAAATCACAATGAAAGAAAAAAAAAATATATATATATATAATACTTTACAAAGTAAGCAAATGTCATTGTTTATAAAAAAAAAATCATTAATGTCAATGTGTATATAAGAAAAAAAGTCATTAAAAATGCAGAAATTTGAAGCAGCTCAATCCCAAGCCTTTTTGTCCTCAATATAATCTTTAACGGTATAAAAGGCTTTCTGGCACAACTTACGTTTAATTAATGATTTGAATTTATTGAGGCTTAGATCTTGAACGTGGCTTGGTAGCTTATTATAAAAGCGTATACATTGGCATCTGAACGAGCCACCTATTTTTTTGAGCCTTGTTGTAGGTACAACAAATTTGTGTTTATTTCTAGTATTTATATTGTGGATATCACTGTATTTTTTAAACAATTTTATGTTTTTATGGGCATATAAAAGATTTTCATAAATATACTGAGAAGGCACAGTCATTACATTAATCTCTTTAAATTTGTCTCTGAGAGAGTGTCTCGGACTTAATTTATAAATTGATCGAACAGCTCGCTTCTGTAAAACAAAGATAGTCTGAATATCGGCGGCATATCCCCACAATAGAATACCGTACGACATTACACTATGAAAATAGCTAAAGTACACTAAACGGGCAGTCTCTATATCAGTTAAATTACGAATTTTTCTAACAGCATATGCTGCGGAACTTAGCTTTTTTGACAATTTAGCATCCAAAGTTATGCCCAAGAATACTGTGTTGTCTTCAGGATTCAATTCCTCGCCCTTTATCAACACATTAGTTTTCACCTGCCTAACGTGGGGTAGCGTAAACTTAATGCATTTGGTTTTTTTCTCGTTTAAAAGCAAATTATTAACATTGAACCAGTGGACTACTTTCGAGATCGCGCTATTTACATCGTCAGTAACCAACTGCTGACGTTTAAGTTTAAACAAAAGAGAAGTGTCATCTGCAAACAACACTATATTATCATGATTATCCTTTATCGGTTCGGTTTAAAGAAATTTATTTCTCATAAGAACATACAGTTCGCTTACAATGAGATACAAAGTAATAAGTATGATAATACAGTACGATACAATTTCCTCCAGAGTATTAGAAGTTATAATGTACATACATGTTTCTTAAGCTTATTTTTAAATGTGTTTACGTTATCGCACTCTTTAATATCGTCCGGCAATTCATTGAACAGATTAACTCCTTCAAATAATATTGTCTTTCTACCGTAATTAGTTCGTGCGCTGATGACTTCAAGTTTGTTTTTATATCTATTTCTCAGATTATGTGACATTGTTTTTTTCTTTAGTTGTATGTTAGTTTGTATTGAGTTTGTCGTTATGTTTTTAATAAGAATGCAGGTGTAGTAAATGTATAGCTGTCTGACATTTAATAGTTTAGTTTTTTTGTATATGGTCTTTGTTGAAGTTTATGAGGTACGGCAAGTCATTAATATAAATAAGAAACAAGAAAGGACCAAGAATTGAGCCCTGTGGGACTCCCATTGTTACTATAGATCCGGGTGATCTTTTTCCATTAACGTCAACGCTCTGAATCCTTTTACTCAATATTAACGAAATGAAAATTAAAAACTTGAAAATTATTTTTTTATCTGAGCAATGCCCTAGATTGATGAGGAAAGTGGAGTGATGACTGGCAGGTACCTAAACCTACGACCACTGAGTTTGACCATTTTTACGAATGGAATACTACCTATCAAACGTATTTCTATCAGATAGTGTCGCAGTCCCATTTTATAAACTAGATCTGAAATACCTAAGATATCTAATAGCTATGAAATACTTGTACGAAAGTTGAATAACTAAAGGAAGAACTAGAAAAAGGATACAGTAAAACAAAAAAATCTGTTTAGTCTTAAAAATTATTCTTCAACTATAAATTAATAATTATTTTTTGACTGATAAAAAACCTGATTTAACACCAAATTACCGGAATCTTAAAACGCAAGAAAATAAAAGAAATGAAATACAAAAAATAAGGAGTCCCTACAAAAGCATGAAATTATAAAACCCCCGACACAAAATAATAATAAAATTAAATTTAATTGGAAAAGGATAAAATAATTTAAAAACCCCCGGCTTAAAAAAATTATGGAACGAGACTAAAACAGATAAATTCTTATGGAAGTCGGGGGACCGCTCTGTGGAACACCTTCTATTCTAAGAGGTCCCCCGACTGCCATATGAATTTATCTGTTTTAGTCTCGTTCCATAAATTGTTTAAGTCGGGTTTTTTTTTAATTATTTTATCCTTTTCTAATTAAATTTAATTTTATTATTATTTTGTTTTAATTATTGTGATATAGGTCTGTGTGGTGCCGGACTTAAAGAATACCACCACCCCTTACTTCCCGTGGGTGTCGTAAAAGGCGACTAAGGATCGTACCGGAGAATGGGCAGCAGCGTTCTCTATGTATTCCACCATCATACCATACTGCGATCGCCAACCCGCCTGCCAAGCGTGGCGATTATGGCAAACCCTCCCAAAATTGGGGGAGGCCTATGTCCAGCAGTGGACGTCTATCGGCTGAAACGACGATTGTGATATATATTTGATGACTATGTGGGATATATATTTGAGGACTATGTGGGTCATTGTTTCCGTTTTAATCATGGTCTGGCAGTTTGAGTAGTTTATGCGGCCTACCCAAATGTCCTGTCTCTAGTATTGTTCGTCGAACCGTTGAGCTCCTTAAATTCTGAGTTGAGCTGCACGGTTACTGACAAATGCGTGCACTGACTGGACAGGTCCACTCAATCTGTGTGGTTCTTTCCTCAAAAGACCATTTCAGACACCAATCTATATGGTCCTCAAAGATTATGTCCGGATTTTTTTATATACACATTGACATTGATGAATTTTATATATACAGTGATTAATATTTACTTTGTGCAGTTTTTTTTTATTTAATTATTGTGAATGTGAAGACTATGTGTGTCTTTTCTGTTTTCCTTCTTAGTTCGTTTTAATTATGATCTAGCAATTTGAGTAATTAACGCGGCCTACCCAAATGTCCTGTCTCTAGTATTGTTCGTCGAATCGTTGAGCTCCTTAAATTCTGAGTTGAGCTGCACGATTTTTGACAAATGCGTGCTCCGATTGGACTGGTCTGCTCAATCTGTGTGGTTCTTTCCTCAAAAGAGCATTTTAGACACCAATCTACATGGTCTTCACACGATCTGACCAAGATTTTGTCTGGACTTTAAAAGAGGCTGTGACCTCTGAGTTTGTTTCGGCCTTTCTTCTCAGAGTAGTCAGCTAGGAAACGCCGACCTCGTCTAGTTTAAAAAAATATGATTGACGTGTAAAAGTGTTTGTACAAACCTACTTACAGAAAACAAATAATTTATCATTTATCAACAATTACCGGGGTAGGTATCCGTCAATGACGAGAAAACCCCAACAAAATAGACAAACATTTCTACATGACAAACTCTCCGAGCTGATAGAACAGAGCACCAGACTTAGGCACTCCTTGCAGCAGGTCTCCTGGTACAAAATCTAACAGTCGCACAGCGTGCTGCTTGTCTCCGAATAAATGTAGAAGTGTTTGACTAAAAACCCATGATGAAAGAGTGTACGATGCCGTCTTGAAAGGCCCGACCGAAGGCGAGACCGGTAGGTATCAGTAAGTGTGCGTACACTATCATGAGCGACGCGCGACGACGACAGAGGCAACTGCAACCATGTGTTGAGCACCATACTCAAATACACGAGCGACACGTTGTCGACGGCAGCCACCACGCGTCGACAGTTACAATTTCCTGTGTCGTCGACTCGTGTCCCTCGTGTGTATGTACGATTGCACATTAAGCTGCTATCTATGAAGTTGAACCCCACTCTGAGTGAGTGTAGTGTAGTGTACTGAGCGCGCGTGGGTTGTGCAGACCGTGCTGGCAGCGCGGCGAGCCGGCGGCGCAGGCGGTGCGGCTGCGGCAGGCGCCACGCACGCCCCGTCTGCAGCTGTCCTGTCGCGAGCTGCGCGTGCGACTGTGCGCGCTCCATCTGCCCTATGGTGAAGTGCTTAGGTGATCATAAATACAGACATATACTGTTCGATTTTCAGGGTTGGGTGTTTTCATCCAATGATGTAATTGCACCGTCCTATCCTAAAGAGATAAATAAGTATCGACTAGATTTACAAATAGATAATTGATGTAAACACAATCAAGAAATCGTTCAACATACGTTTTACTATTGCCTAATGAAACAAATCTACGAGTGCATTGGTGTGTTCCCTGCTGGAAGTGAAGTATTTGTGTGAAGATTAACGTTGTGATGTAGGGTGCGCAAGCGCTTCCAAATGCTGAACGTGGGCAGCGGCGTGATGAAGCTGGGCATGGAGACGACGGCGCCATGGTGCATGGTTTGCGAGCACGCGGGCGCCGGCGGGGACGAGGGCGCCGCGGGGGCGGGGACCGCCTGTGGCTGCGACACACGCGTGGCCCCCCGCCGCCAGAGTGTGCCGCTGCACCTCGAACCCCGGAGCTCCACCGAGGTGACGCTCTTCTATTTTTTTCTGTTTTTTATAAATAGTATCTCGCAGTTCTCGTCTGCTTAACCGGGCTTGCCTGTGGATGCTTCAATAAATTAAGGCCTCCAGCCAGGGCTATAAGCCCTACATTCTTAGGCTCAGACTTAGACTCATTAACTAAGCGACTACATTCTAAGGGCACCCCCGTGGGATACGGACCTCGACTTAGGGCGTCGCTGGGAGAGGGCACCAAGGGATAGGCTGGATCGGAATGATTTAGGGATGACGTATAAAACTACAGGCTCAGCGGCGCGGGCTGGCTCGAGCAAGGATCGGGGCAAACCTCGACGGCGACGACGGAAGGACAGCTATCGGGAATTTTACTTTCTGAGTAGTACTGGTGGCCTTACTTCTCTCCTGTACGAGAGTCGTCGGGGATGGTAAGGGTATGCCGCGGTCGGTGAATCCTACTTATGCAGGAGGGAGTGTATCGGGCGGCCGCTGCAATCAGGAGATTGGGATGCTTTATAGCAGTATCAAAGTAACACTTGGAAAGGCGTTTCATGAACTGCTGAACGGTGGGCATTCTGAGATCTACATAAGTGTAGACTCTCATTGCGGACATAGAAGGGTGAATTGGTGGGTGTGCGGGTGGATACGGGCGTATGTGGCGCTAGTTTGAGCAAGTGATTTTATTCCGGCAGAAAATATGAACAATAATAGTTTGCCCTTACGTAGTGCATAAAAGATCTGAGTGTCAGTTGTTCCAGTGCCGAGGCAGTAAAAGTTAAAGCATGTCAAAGTTGTAAAATAAAACTTTAAAAAGTAACATACCACACCAAAACAGTAGTACTTACACAGGGAAATTTTATAAAAATGTGGCTGTTATTTTAGGATAATCTGTTATCATACAACTTCCACGTGATCAAAGTCGCGGGCAGAAGCTAGTATCACATAAAATCATAATTATGAACAAATTAAACTAGTAAGGTTACCGACGCACTTAGTGTAAAAATATTCTCAGTTTTTTTTTGTTTAATGACGATTCATAGTACACGCTCTGTACGAAAACAATATTATTACATTAATTTTATTACAAATGATATGAGCAGATTTATTTTTCATCTAGGCCAAATTAAGTTTTTATTATTGTACTAGCTGTGCCCGCGACTTCGTTCGCGTGGATGTCCGAAAACAATAATGTATCGCTTAGAAAAGGTGTAATTGCCACTCCTTCATTGAAAAGGAAGAATCTTCCGATCTTGCCTGGTAAAGCTTTCCCTACCTGGGGTTCTCTACCACAGCCCTTTCGACTGCAGTCACTGCGTGAATTGCGTCTTCATGATTCCTAATGACAATGCGACGAAGTGTCACTTTGATTATTGAGAATAAATAAAAATGAAAGCGCCTGCTCAAGGCTGATTCTGTCTGACCAAACAGCCATATGTCCATTTTATTTTTCGTCTGTTTTAAAACACTTAGGTACTCCTAAAATCATACCACCATTTTATCTAAAGTATATTTGAGATTAGTAGGTGAAGTTTGAAGTTACTTTTTCTTCTCTGCGGTAAATTTAGAAATTCATAATTTGGTATTGTAGATTATCTTACATACCATATTATGCCTTATAAAGCGTCGAGATATCTAGAAGATAAAAGGAAGAATACATCAATGGTGTTACTCTTAAATCGTACTGAAGTTTATCTGAAAAGTAGTTTGAAGTCTTTCTGAACTTATTCTGTAAACCTGTTGCCCCCCAATGTTGCTTAACTGTCCCTTGTTAGATAGCCTGAAGATATCTTGAGGGTCGATATGGTTTTAACCAAGACAATGGCCTAGAATTTAGTTATAGTCTTGAAGACATAATCTGCAATACCTTTTTATAACATGGCAGTGCTACTTGAGTGTGCAACTGCCGTATCTACTCAATAAATCAACTGCCCGTCTGGCGGAGTGTGTTGAAGAGTTATGGTAAATTAAGTAAGGTCGACAAAAAAGGCAAAAACTTGAAAGTAGTCATGATTAGAAAGGTCGCTTGCCCCTCGAATGAGCTTTTACATAAAGTTGCACGTGTGAAAACAAACCCATTTACTTTGGTTATATTTGACACCGGTCGCCCTTGAAAACTACGAAGACGACATCCATGACGAAAACGTTAGCCATGATTTAGACCTTTCACTGATTTGATTTAGACTGCCGAAAACCAGAAAAAAAAATTGTAAAGCCCGTACACCCCACTTATACAGTTATACCTTATACAGTATATAGGTGCCCATCGTTAAAAAAAGCCTGAATACAAAAAAATATAACCGACTTCTTTAAAAACCCTACAAAGGGCAAAATAACCTTAGTTTGGGAAGTCGTCGGCAAGAAATTAAAAACTTCTGAAACCAAAGGTCTATTGCACTTTGAAGTGTTTTGTTTTTGAAGTCGGTTGTATTTTATTTTATCTCACACAAACTGGTGTAAGTACTACTTTATATTGAAAAGCATGAAAACGACACACATGATAAAAAAAAATTGCAGCCGCCAACTTCGATTTTCATTTTGAAGGCACTATCGACTTCAGCTCCCTCGAAAACCATGAAAACGACACCCGTGACGAAAAATTTGAAAATTTTTGCAACCGCCATCTTGGTTTTTCTTTTACGGTTTAAGACATTTATTTCTCAAAAAGAATACAATTCACTTATCATGAGAAATACAAGTTAATCATGCATAATATTCGATACACAAACTTATGAAGAACGGTAGGTATTCGTAAATAAACTAGTAAGAATTAGATGCGCAGATATTTTCTTACAAATCTGTGGGTAATAAGAAAAAACCGGGCAAGAGCGAGTCGGACTCGCGCACCGAGGGTTCCGTAACATCCGGGTTTATGAATAAGGTTTATGTTTATGAAATTAAATGTTTTTTTTATTATTTTTATATTTGAGTTGATTGAATAAAATGTAGATTGTGGTTTACGATTTATGACGTATTAAAAAAAAACTACTTACTAGATCTCGTTCAAACCAATTTTCGGTGGAAGTTTACATGGTATTGTACATCATATATTTTTTTTAGTTTTATCATTCTCTTATTTTAGAAGTTACGGGGGGGGGGACACACATTTTACCACTTTGGAAGCGTCTCTCGCGCAAACTATTCAGTTTAGAAAAAAATGATATTAGAAACCTCAATATCATTTTTGAAGACCTATCCATAGATACCCCACACGTATGGGTTTGACGAAAAAAAAATTTTTTAGTTTCAGTTCTAAGTATGGGGAACCCCAAAATTTATTGTTTTTTTTCTATTTTTTTGTGAAAATCTTAATGCGGTTCACAGAATACATCTACTTACCAAGTTTCAACAGTATAGTCCTTATAGTTTCGGAGAAAAGTGGCTGTGACATACGGACGGACAGACAGACAGACAGACAGACGGACAGACAGACAGACATGACGAATCTATAAGGGTTCCGTTTTTTGCCATTTGGCAACGGAACCCTAAAAAGTTAGTGCACCATTACATATCGTTTCTTGATAGCAAGTCAATAGCAATTACACATTGTTATTAGAAGCAAGCTGATAATATTTTTAATTTGTTAACGTTTCAAAATGATAATAATTATAGTTTAGTGCCTAAGATTTTTTATGTATTTAAGTAAGTAATAATAAAATTCAATGTAGTAGAAGCAAAATAAAAGAAATAATACTGACTTTATAAATAGATGAATGATTTAAAATCGAGAAAAATCTTTCAAGATGTGGTGCTTTAAGGCTTTTTTGTATAGAGTAAACGACTGGATCTCTTTAATGTCGTTAGGCAATTTATTATACAACTCTGCTCCTTCATATAATATGTTTTTCCTTCCGTAGTTAGTACGCGGTGGCCTTAGGCAGATGTCGTTTTTCCGTCTAGTGATACGTTTTTGTGTTTGTCCTTTTTTTGTAAACGTTATTTTAAAGTGTATATTTTTGTTTAACAGCCTGTGTACTAGTATGCAGGTATTATATTTATAAATGTGCGATAGTGTCATCAATTTAGTTTCTTTGTAATTTTTTTCTGTGGGAGTTAGATAGTGGTAATGGAATAAGAGTTTGATTATTTTATTTTGACATGTTTCGATTTCTTTTAAGTTTGTTTTGGTTGCAGTGCCCCACACCTCTATTAGGTAGTCTAAATGAGGTTTGACCATAGCGTTATATATAATAAACCTAACAGATTTCGGCAAGCAGCGAACGATACCGCGAAGTGCACCCATAATAGAAGATAGTTTAGCTCTTAGTTTATCTAGGTGTGGCTGCCACGTCAGATTTTTATCCAGATGGAGACCAAGATACTTTTCTGTATCGACTTTGGTTAAGGGTTCGTTATTAATACACAGAGTTGAATGGTTATCTATTTTTTTGTTCCTAGCACTGAAAATAATGTAGTTACTTTTAGATGTGTTAACAGTCAGCAAATTGTCTTGGAACCATCTAGAAAGAGTATCTAAATCTTGCTGCGCTTGTTTAAAGATGTGATCGATATTGTTGCCAAACAAAAATAAACTGGTGTCGTCGGCATATAGTATTATATCACCTGACAGATTTAATTTATGTATGTCGTTTACATATATAATAAAGAGCAAAGGGCCAAGAATGGAGCCTTGTGGTACGCCATAGGTTAATGTTTCGCAGTTACTTTGCTTGTCACCAAACCGAACAATTTGCCGTCTGTTAGAGAGATACGACCGAAACATGTCGTGGGCAGTTCCCCTGATGCCGATATCATACAATTTTTGTAGAAGCAGGCTGTGGCTGATTGTGTCAAATGCCTTTTTCAGGTCGATAAATATACCGAGTGCTGCGCGTTTTTCATCAATATTGGTTTTTAAGGTTGTCACAAGGTCGATTGTTGCAGTTAGCGTATTGGATTTAGCGCGAAAACCATATTGTTTATTAGAGAAGAAATTGATAGTTTTGAGATAATTCTTTCTCGTAGATTTTAGAGATTATCGGGAGGACTGAGATGGGGCGATAATTGCCCGGATCAGACTTTTTTCCTGACTTAAAAATTGGACTCACTTTCGCTACTTTGAGAGAATCAGGGAAGATGCCGTTTTGTAAACAATAATTTATACTCATTGTTAGCTTGTTTAATATTAGGTTTTTGATGCACTTTATGGTTTTGCAGCTAATGCCGTCTAGGCCCGTACTGGTGTTCGGATTGAGATTATCTACGATTTTGCTTACTTCCTCTTCCGTAGTTGGCGTTAAATATAGTAGTTCGCAGGACTTTGAGACCGTTTGAGTGCTTGGCTGCTTATGTGTATGAGTTTTGATTTTATTTGCAAGAGTAGACCCTATGGTTGCAAAGAAGGTGTTGAAATGGTCACATATTTCTTTAAGGTCTGTAATTGGACCCGTTTGTGTATCTAGTTTTGAAGGAGCAGAACATGACTTTGTTTTGTTTCCAGCTAAGTTCCCGATTAACTTCCACATCTTTAAAGGTTTTTTTCACAGTTTTTGAACGCTTTATAATAATAACTATTTTTAGTACTTTGGATTTGTTCAGATACGGTATTTCGTAGGGCTATGAAGTCTTCTCTTATTGATTCATCGTTTGGATTTTCCTTGTGTATGGACCACAGCTGATTCTTTTTATTTCTTTTTAAGTCTGATTTTGGCGTGTTTTGAATTTTAAATTTAGGTATTCTATTTTTATTTACTGCTTCCTGGATTAAATGTTCTAAGCTGTCATAGTTACTGCCAGATATATTCGTAATTGTCCTTTCTACTGTCTGGTATAATGCTGTGTAATCTAAGGTGTGATACTTTATTTTCTTTTTCGTTTCTAGTATATATTTTCCAACTTCAAGGTATATTTGCTTGTGGTCTGACATTGGTGATTCCACTATAGTCATATGAAATTTATGATTTATCAAATTTGATGAGACATGGTCAAGAATCGATTTTTTTGTCGATGTATCACGGGTGCTGAATTTTGTATCAATTTTGTTCAAGATTTTGTGTCCATTTTCTAGTAGTATTTTTGTGTATTTATTAATTGATCGGTTAGGATTGAGCAGATCGTAGTTGAAATCACCGAACACTAAAGTTCTTTTCCTTCTCATCAGCTGCTGTGAGTACTCCTCCAGAAATCCATCATTGTTTGATTTTGGAGTTTTATATATGGCGCCAATATCCAACGAGTATTTATCTAAATGAACCCATAAATAGTGATTGTCCTCTTTGCATATATCTTCTATATAGTTGTGTTTTAGGCAGTCGTGAACAAATATGGATACTCCACCTCCTCTTGTGTTTTCTCTAATATTATAATAAAGGGTGTAGTTTGGTAATTTCAAACTTTTGGCTTCAGTTTCTGACTTGATCCAGGTTTCCGATAGTATAATTACATGCACAGGACTGGATAAATTGTATTGTATAATGCAGTTTAGTTCGTCGAGTTTTCCTGGCTTCACTAAGCTACGTGCATTAGCGTACAAAAATTTTAGAGATTTTGTGTTTTTTATCAAATTGCTATATGAATCGGTTACTTCGTGAGTAGTGTTTAGAGTTGCATCATCTATATCTTGTATCGTTAGTTTTTTGGCTGGACTTTTACAATTTTAGGTGCACCTTTGACATATTTTATGGTAATGTCTTTTTCACCTCCATCTAGTCGCCGTTTCAGTTCGTCTCTCAAGTTGTTCCGATATTTTTGTTGGTATGGTGTCTCATCAGAATAGATTTTGATATTTTCAGATTCTATGTTTGATCTATTGCGTAGAATTGATTTCGCTGCTTCGGATGTCGAGAATATAATTTTTATAGGTCTAGATTTATCAGGATTATATTTTCCTAGTCGTATAGTTTTTGTTGGCTCTATGCAGTCAGGAACAACCATTTTTATTACCTTCATAACTTCTTCGCTATCATGAAATTGCCTCTCTTCAGAGTTTGAGGAACGTTTCTCATGTATTCCTCGTATGATAACATTTTTTTCCCTCTGAGATCGCTCGTAGGTCTCCGATATAAAATCATCATAGCTAAAAGAAGGTGCTGTAATCTCGGAACTGGAAGCAGACTTTAGTAATTCTATTTCATTTTCAATAGCCACCACTCTTTCCTCAACGTTAGCTCTGAAACCTGAGATGTTGGCTAACTCCGATTTTATTTTAACCTGCTCCGAGGACAAAAGGTCAGTTGTTACCTTGATCTGACTGATCTCTTTCTTTATTGCCGAAACGTCTTGAGATATTTTGTTGAGATTTTCAGTTTGGGTTTTAGCCATATCCTTCATAAGTGATTCCATTTTAGCTTGAAATTGATCGAATTGTGCACCAAAGTCATCATGTGGCTGTTTTCTCTTGGCGCGAAAGGTTATCTGGTTGGTGTTGTCAGACAAGGTAAGCTTTCGCAAGTCTGGTTGTGAACCACCAGTCCTTTCAGACCTATCAATAGCACTTGCTATTGCTATCGAGTCTCTATTGCCTTCGTTACACGTATTAGGCGACTGCGGTGGCGATCGAACGACACTCATTGTGTGTTATTGTTTTTATAGTTATGCAAAGGTATTTACTTGGTATGTTCGGAAGCGCACCCGCACCGGAGCACGACGAGAGTGAGATGAATATTCGTAACCCGTCTCTTTTCCTCGCGGGGATGAGGAGTGGCCCTTGCCGCTCGCCGCTCGCTTGAGTGTGTTGATGGATATCAATAACGACCGAAGTTGCGTAAATGAAATAATGCGAAAAAAGTACTTAGGTGAAGAGCACTTGGTATCACTTTTGCTCAAAGCGCTATTATTAATTTTAATAAATTTAAGTCAACACGTCCGTACCGTAAGCTTCCTAAGTTAAAACTCTTTTTTATCTCACTATCGGCTTCAACACCCTCAAAAACCATGAAAACGATACCCATGACGAAAAATTTGCAAATTTATGCAACCGCCCTCTTGGATTTTCATTTTGCCCTCACTATCGGCTTCAGCACTCTCAGAAACCATGAAAACGACACCCATGACAAAAACAAAATTAAAGAAATTGAAGCCGCCATCTTGGATTTTCATTTTGACCTGACTATCGGCTTCAGCACCCTCGAAAACCATGAAAACGACACCCATAAAGAAAAATTTTAAAAGTTAGGTAACCACCATCTTTGATTTTCTTTTTGACCTCACTATCGGCTTCAGCATCCTCAGAAACCATGAAAATTATCTCTCTCTCTGTCTCTTTCTATTACTATGAAAAGTGAGGCATAACATAACATGCCTGCATGGTAGTAACAACAGCATTCTAAAAATGATCGCTGCCAGAGCGGACTGTCCCTTTCAGAACACTGGGTGGGGACAGTCCTAGGTCGGAATAAATAATCCTATTACCTACTGTATTGAAAACTAACAATACTAACCTATTTAAATAAGCATTATTGTTACTAACACCAAAATACTAACAATATTATAGACCTAGTCTGAAATAAAGTTTTATTATTATTCCGTTCATTTATTTAGCTAACTTACTTTATTACATTTTTAAATATTTCTTAAAATATAAAAAATAGGTATAAAAACATTTAAAAATATAAAAAAATAGTTGTCCGCCGGTGTCGGGAGCAGGGTCCAAGCTACCGGTGGTTAGGGCTCCAGAGACAGGAACCTCCTCACAATGCGAGCCGTATCAAGGAGTACTGCCTTCTGAATCAGGCCCTTGATCCAACCGCCTAACGAGAGCCTCGATAGATGTTGATCGAGGCTTTCGGCCATCAGCCCATTGGCTGATACGACAATCGGCACAATGATAGCCGAGCTCACATTCCACATGTCAACAACCTCGTGTGCTAAGTCGAGATATTTAATTTGCTTCTCTTTCTCAGCTTTCACGAGGTTCCCGTCATGTGGAATGGTAACATCGACAATCATTGTGCGGCGCGCTAATCGATCTATCACCACTATATCAGGCTTATTATCCCAGTACAATGTGACATGGTCATTTTCAAGAACTGGGTCGGGCACATACTTGTAATACGGTACCTCAGAATCCACAAGTTTATATTTCAAAGCAAGTTGCTGGTGAATAATCCTAGCTACTTGGTTATGCCTGTGCAAGTACTCGCCGTTAGCTAGACGAGAACAACCAGAGATAATATGTCTGATAGACTCACCCGGACGGTGGCATGCCCGACACACGTCAACCGTCCCGTCCCTCATAATATGTCTCCGGTAGTTATTCGTTAAGATAACTTCGTCCATAATTGCACAGACAAAACCTTCAGTTTCCCCGAAAAGGTCACCAAAACGTAGCCAGGATATGGACGCTAAGAAGTCTACACCGGGCTCATGAAGAGCCCGATAGAAGCGCCCGTGAAGCTCCTTGCTTTGCCATACCTTCTTGCGGTCATCAGTAGAAAGTACTACAGGTTTGCGCCAGTTCTCTTTAGCCATGGAGAGCGAGGTGAGCCCCTTGTCCACTGCGACCACATCACGGTGCATACCCACTTCGGCTTTTAAAAAATATTCCCTGAGACTGCACACCTCGCGGTTGTGGAGGGTCTTCGCATTTAAAAAGCCTCGACCCCCGCTCTTCCGCGGGATATACAGTCTCATCACCGATGATCGTGGGTGATGCATCCGGTTTGCAGTCAGTAGTGTACGGACTCTTCTATCCAGGGCGTCGAGTTCAGTCTGAGTCCATTTAAGTATGCCGAAAGAGTACATCAAAACCGGCATGACCCAACCGTTTATTATTATTATTTTTTGGTATACATTTTTGTATCTCGGCATTGATGTGCCGGTTTTATAGGATAACACGGGCCGAAGCCAAGTGCTAACCTAAGCGATAGATGATAACATATTATGATGTGATGATATGTTTAGACTTTGTGTTGTTGGTGATGTTTGTGGGTGTGATATTTGGGCATCATTGTCATTCTGAAGGAATTTCCGGACAATTCTGCAAGTGTTCAGAATAGCAGCTTTCTGTAGAGTTTGGTAGGTGGAAGGAGATAAGTCTAACTTTTTTAAAGATTGGTGCAGTTGTTTGGGAATGACACCAGTGGTTGAGACTACTACTGGGATTATGGCAACGCTGCCTAATCGCCACATTCGGCTTATTTCTATTTTTAAGACTGTATATTTTGACAGCTTTTCTGCAATAGTGTTTTGTAGGTTGTGTGTGTTTGGTACTGCTATGTCAATAATTTACGCAGTTTTATTAATTTTGTCTAGTAAAGTTATATCCGGCCTATTGTAATGAGTTGTTCTATCTGTGAGGATGGCTCGGTCAAAGTATAGCTTGTGTGTTGTGTTTTTAAGAACTATTTCAGGATTATATTTGTAGTAAGGTACTGGAGGTGTAGTTATTAATTTATATTTTATAGCAAGTTTTTGATGGATTATATTGGCTATTTGATCGTGCCTGTGCTTATAGTCAGTCTGAACAATTGCTCTGCATGCTCCAGTAATATGTTGGATAGTTTCGGAAGAACTATGACATCGCCTGCAAATATCTGTTGAAATGGGGATTCGCATAATATGCTTTTGGTAGTTGCGAGTCTCGATTACTTGGTCTTGTATTGCTGTCATGAACCCTTCAGTCTCAGGGAAAAGATCTCCACGCCTGAGCCATTCGTTCGACGCTAATTTATCGACGTTGGGTTGGCACAGGTCTTGGCGATGTCGTCCATGGAGTGACTTTTGGGTCCACTCCGATATTTTAGTCTTTCGGTCGGTCTGTTTCTCGTTACTTTGTGCAGTTTTGTCAAACATATTTAATGGTGTCAGTTTTTTGTCGTTATGAACAATAGCTTTGTGTAGAGTAGAGGTGGTACTTTTTGTGTTAAAATATGTTCTTAGGGTACTTATTTGTTTATTGTGTAGGTTCGTAATATCTATTATGCCTCGTCCTCCCTCTTTCCTAGGTAGTGTTAGTCGTTGTACGCAAGATCGAGGGTGATGTTTCCTGTTTTTGGTCAAAGTGGTGTTAATAACGCGTTGTAGGTTTTTTAGTTCTGTTTTGGTCCAGCTTAATATACCAAAAGAGTATGTAAGAACGGGAATTGCAAAGGTATTAATAGCTTTAACTGGTATGTCTGGAATGCAATTGAGTATTAAAAATGGATTTAAGCCTGTGTTTAAATTGTTGAGTAAGTTTATTTTTGATTTCTTTATGTTTAATTTGCTGAGCCTGAATGTATCCTAAATATTTATATGTTTCATTTTCACTTAAAGAGTCTATGATTTCACCTGTCTGTATGGTGTATGAATGTTCGTATGTTTGGCCTGCCCTGCCTGAGTTGATCTTGCACTTATCGATACCAAATTCCATTCTAATGTCGCTTGAAAATTGGTCTGTGGTTTCTGCGAGTTTATTTAAGTCATCTTGTGTAGAAGCGTACAATTTTATGTCGTCCATATAAAGTAGGTGGTTAATTTTACAGTTTTGTCTGTCAGTCTGTAAGGCATCTATAGTGTCATTAAATGGTAAGTTATATCCTGGCTTTAGTGTATTTAATTTGTTGGATAAGGGATTTAAGGCTAGACAGAACCATAATGGGCTAAGTGAATCTCCTTGGAATATTCCTCTTTGGATTTTTATAGGTTCAGTTTCAACTATACCTGAAGGTGATTTAAGATGTAAGCGAGTTGTCCATTGAGTCATGGTGTTATTTAAAAAAGTTACAATTAAAGGATTTACCTTATATATTTTTAAAACTTCAAGTAACCACGCGTGTGGTACTGAATCGTACGCTTTTTTATAGTCTATATACATAGTGTATAGATCTCTTTTTTTCCGTTGGACCTGCTTAAGTATAACGGAGTCTATTGTAAGTTGTTCTTTGCAGCCTTGACTAAACTTTCGGCAGCCTTTTTGTTCTTCGGCTAATATTGTATTTGTTTCAAGATGTTGATAAATGCTATGGGTGATGCACGAGGTTATTATTTTATATATTGTTTGCAGGCATGTTATTGGTCTGTACTTTGCTGGGTTTGTGCTGTCGCTGCTGTCTTTTGATATCATAAAAGTAATTCCTTCCGCTATGTATGAAGGCATCATACTTGGATTTTTAATGAAGGTGTTGATGCAATTGTAGAGGTATGGGTGAATGTGAGTAAATTTTTTATACCAAAAATTGTGAATGTTGTCTGAACCTGGTGCTTTCCAGTTGTGTAGGTTTTGAAGGACCTCGTGGAAAGTTTCTATTGAAACATGCTCGAACTCCATTTGTGGAGTCCACACTCAGTGTGCCTATGGTTTTCTGTCTCTATTTTAATCCACTCAGCTTCTGTGTCGTGGCTTATTGGCCTCTCCCAAATTCTTGACCAAAATTGTTGAAGTTCATCTATTGATGGTAAACTTTGGCTAGTGTTATTTTCACTTTCGCTGGATACTGTTTGGTTTGTTGTGGATTGTCTTAATGTTCGATAAAATTGCTTTTCGTTATTTCTAAACTTATTGTTTTGAGTTTTCCGAAGTGTGCATTTATTATATCTGTTTAATCTACTGTTTACAAGAGTAAGTTTCTGTTTAAGGGTGTCTAAAACGCGTGTGAGTTGTGTGTTCGGTTCTTCATGAATTGAGTGAATTTTATAGTTTTCTAAAATTGTGTGTACCTCTCTAACAAGCTTCCATCCTCTGTTTCCTTGTATGTACGCTGTTAGTCTGCCAATTTTTATTCTTAAATCTTTAACTCTCAACTCTAACCTTCTCTGCCATTTAGGTTTCTTAATTTGTGGTAGATTAATGTTAGTCGGATTATCAGAGGTGACATGTGAAAGTTTACTTCCATTCGTTCTAGCAGCTGTCCAAGCAGCACTATATATAACTGTTTGTAGGGTTTCGAAATCTGTATTTGCATTGGCATATTTTGGTAGGATGACGTTATTAATGTAGCTTACTATTTGTGCCAATTTTTTTGATGGTTTTTGTTTAGGTATGTAATTTCTTTTTGTGGGATGAATATTTGTGAAATGTTGTAGTGTGTGAGAGAATGTTTCTTCTAGTTCTTGACTTCTTTCCTGAGTTATTTCTACATTTGAGATATCATGCTGTGTATTTATAATATTGTATGTTAACGGTTCAAAATCAATGCTATTCAAGAAATTGGGTGTCATGCTCTGCAGCAGAGCCACCATCCTAGAAACCGATCAATTATATCTTAAAATGATGTACGTCAAACGTACATAATGTACGTATTACCGTTATCGCTGTACGTGCAATAGATAATGATAAAATAGACATTGATTGTGGCTCTGCTGCAGAGCATACTCCCCAGCAGAGCCACAAAGTACATGTACTCAGGAAAGATAAACGCCACTGTTTTTTAATAAAAACTGATGTACGAATTGTGTTTATTGCGTACGTGTTGAAAAATATCATTATTAGACAGTGGTTTAATTTATATTAGCTTATTAAAATTTTCATAGTAAGCGCCTGATTATTTTGTGTCAGCAAAAGTTTTTGTAGACAATCTGTTACCGTCAGGATGGCTGGACCAAACGAGATATGTACGTGAGACTATGTGCACTATTTAATAGCTATGTGCTACTACTTACTACCTATAATGAAAAATTTACTACCTTTGCGTTAAGAAACATATCAAAGAAATAAAGTGGTCAGCCATTCTGACATCAGGTTGGCTAATCAAAATCAAGTTCTTATAGTTTTAGCGCTGTATTAACTGCGTTGTTAATGTAAATATTTACTACCTATTTGCAATGAAAGTGATTAGCCAACCTGATGCCAGAATGGCTGACCACCAAGACTTTTTTCGCACAATCATAAATAAAATAATAATTATGATCGACAAAAATAAGCATGTTATTTATTACATAGTATTACTAGATTTATTTTTCGAATGTGCATATAATGAAATACTAAAATTTTCATAGTCAGCGCCTGATTATTTTGTGTATTAGCATGTTATTTATTACATAGTATTACTAGATTTATTTTTCGAATGTGCATATAATGAAATACTAAAATTTTCATAGTCAGCGCCTGATTATTTTGTGTCAGCAAAAGTTTTCAAAAACAATCTGACTTTCAATTAATATAAAACAAAAAAGATAAGATAGATAATTTTTATTTGCGAAAAGAAAACAGTGCATTACTTTTCTTTAAAGTCTACATTAATAGACAAATTTAAATAGGTTTAATTTAAGGTTATTTACAGAAAACGACGTAACTAACTATTTACACTAGATATTAAACAAATAAATACAAAAACAAAGGACACTTAGGCATCGAAGTCCTCGTCCGTATCGCTGTCATCCGGAAACGTGCCCAGAAGACTGGCAGCATTGCCTGTTATTGCGCTCATTATGAATTATTATTATTATTTCCTTTATTTCATTATATACAAATAAATTATATTTTTAAATATTAGGATATATAAAATAGTAGCCCATCTGTATCAGGAAAAGGGTCCAAGCAACCGGAGCGGCGGTCAGGGCTCCAGAGAGAGGAACCTCCTAACAATGCGGGCCGTGTCCAGAAGTGCCGCTTTCTGAATTAAACCCTTAATCCAGCTGCCCAACGAGAACTTTCTTAGGTGTTGGTTGAGGCTCTTGGCTATTAACCCATTGTCTGTCACGACTATCGGCACAATGATCGCCGAGTGCACATCCCACATGTCGACAACCTCGCGAGCCAAGTCAAGATACTTGATCTGTTTATCTTTCTCGGCTTTCACGAGGTTCTCATCATTGCGCTCCGCTCTGATCGATCCACCAGTTTCACCATCACTATATCAGGCTTATTTTCAACAATAGTCGTCAGTGATGATGGATCGATCCCAGTACAATGTGATATTACCATTTTCGAGAACTGGGTGGGGCACATACCTGTAGTACGGCACCTCCGATTCCACAAGGCTGTATTTCAAAGCAAGCTGCTGATTTATTATCTTGGCTACAAGGTTGTGTCTATGTAAGTACTCTCCGTTAGCTTGACGAGAACACCCGGAGATGATATGCCTGTTTGATTCCCCCGGCCGGTGGCATACTCGACAGATGTCAACCGTGCCATCTTTCACAATAAATCTCCGGCAATTGTTCGACATCATAACTTCGTCCATAATTGCACAAACAAAACCTTCGATTTTTCCAAAGAGGTCACCGAAACGCAGCCAGCTACGGACGCTGGACGACATCGGATCACTTTCCAAATTATGCTCTCCAACGTCTATATATCAGCAGATAGGAATGAATTACAATGTTGTTCTTAACTGGAACAGCCTTACGGGCCATATCGTCGTAGCACTCCCATTCAGAATTACGCCGTAGACAGTTAGTTTTATAAGAACAACACCTCCGGAATTTGGAATAAATTCAACTACAGCTGCTATTTCAAATATTTTGTCGCAAAGCAGCAATTCCTCTGGAATGTCGCATAGACGCATCGTCAAATCTAATTCAAAAAATATTGAATTTTCGGAAATTAAATATTCTGTGCATACTTTTCCAGTACAATTATTGTTTTTGCAATCTGAGACTTTGCTTGCCAACATAGATGATGCCGATTCATTCCATTTATTCATTCAGTGGCGAGCCGGCACCGGAAGACGATTCAAAAGTAAATATCTATAATCGAATGTTTTATTAACTAATTAATATATATACAGGGTGTTTGGTGCATCGTTTGCCAAATGGAATTGGCCGAAAGGAGAGGTCATTTGCTATCTCTTAAGGCCCAGTAACTTATTCCTTGTTACACCGGTTTTTTTATTATGACTCTTTAATTTTTATTTAGAAAAATACAAGAACTCTGCATTTAAGCCTAAATTTAAAAAAAAGTTATGAATATAGCCTTCAAATTTCATTTTATTTCTTATGTTTACTCTTGTATGGTTCTACGAAATTCAAAATTACTTGATAATAACATCTAGTTCCTTTTTAATACCTCAAAAAGTTTTTGAAAAAAGGAAAAATACACTTAACACTCAACTTTAAATTGCTATAAAAAAAAAACTAAAAGCGATCGGGTTCTTCGAATTCTTTTAAAAAGTTCTCTAGTTTGTCCCCTTTCCAATGGTGTGCAATATACAAAAAAAATTTTTAATAACATCAGTAATTCGCTAAATGTGTAATCGAGACACATCAGGCTGATATTCGATATTACGGTAAGAACACTAGTTTTCACATAAATAACATTCTTTAAGTAGGTGGATAGTGTTATCTCCCTCTTACGCAGTCTCTTATCTCTTTCTAGGGTTCTAACTTTCCTCGAACTTGAAATAAAAAATAAACTTTTATTTAATAAGTACCTACCTAATTATAAATTTTGTTCAAATTGTCCTCCACTATTACGTACACACGCGCGACATCTTCGTCTTAATATCTCGACTGTAGTGGTGTGTAAACATATTTCTGCTTTGGTTTTTTTTAAATTAGGTACTCATTGAATAAACGTTAATTTTTTATTTCAAGTTCGAGGAAAGTTAGACCATTAGAAAGAGATAAGAGACTGCGCAAGAGGGAGATAACACTATCCATCTACATAAATAATGTTATTTATGTCAAAACTAGTGTTCTTACCGTAATATCGAATATCAGCCTGATGTGTCCCGATTACACATTAAGCGAATTACTGAAGTTATTAAAAGTTTTTTTTGGTATATTGCACACCGTTGGAAAGGGGACAAACTAGAGAACTTTTTAAAAGAATTTGAAGATCCCGATCGCTATTAGTTTTTTTTTTACAGCAATTTAAAGTTGAGTGTTAAGTGTATTTTTCCTTTTTTCAAAAACTTTGTGAGTTATTAAAAAGGAACTAGCTGTTATTAGCAAGTAATTTTGAATTTCATAGAACCATACAAAAGTAAACATAAGAATTAAAATGAAATTTGAAGGCTATACTTACAACTTTTTAAAAAAATTAAGCTTAAATACAGAGTTCTTGTATTTTTCTAAATAAAAATTTAAAAGCCATAATAAAAAATCCGGTGTAACAAGGAATGAGTTACTGGGCCTTAAGAGATAGCAAATGACCTCTCCTTTCGGCCAATTCCATTTGGCAAACGATGCACCAAACATCCTGTATGTCTATACAATGTGTTGATTTGCATCCTCGTCAAAGTTCAGGAAGTTGTCATAAAATACATAAATAATCAATTGAAGTACGTTATGGGGCAATAACTAGTAAGCGCTGCTTTTTTTTTGTTGTTGAAATTTAACAGTATTTCAGAATTACACCCTTAATTCAATACAAATAAAACAGAATCACCCGACTACGCACACAGCGACAATGCATGCAGCTGTTTTTCCCCGCGTAGCAATGACCCGACCGGTAGCAATAATTTTACCTAATTTTATTTCGAAAATCACCTACATTATTGTCATAAATTTCGCTTGATAATTGACTCATTTTTGATCATCATTGGAATACGGAAATCTTACTAATGACAGTAATACTAGTGCGCCAAAGAAAAGTTCACTGACCTGTTATCAGATGATTAAATGATTTTGTTTTTATTTGTGGATTAAATTGGTTGATTTGAAACTTTCCTTCCTACATAACGGGCTTAGGGCCGGCAATAATACCTACCTTAGTTAGTGTACCGATCTACTAAGTCTAAAAATGATGTTTTCTACGTTTGATGAAATGGAAAGACGTGCTAGTTAAGTATAAGTACGTGGTGTACTTACTTTCAACTCTTAGGTAAACACTCGTCCATCCACAGGATGTTGGCGTCTTGGTGTTCCAGGAACCAGCGACCAAAATGTAACCCGCACAGCATTATCACCTGGGTGAATGTCTTGTGCCCGATCGGGATACATTTCCACGAACATCCGGATGGCTCCACGTAGGCTGTCTCCACTGATGGCGACCATCTCCACCAACTCGGCATTTGAGTAATTGTCCGTCATCACACTTTGTAACTACGTCTCGATGTACGGAAATTCGCAAAGCGCACTTGCGAAAACTTCGGCAAGTTCAATCACACTGTCGGCGCCGGCGCCGCGCGCCGCGCCGACAGAAAGACGGGGAAAAGGGGCGTGGCTAGGAGCAGCGCGGGGAGTGTGATTGGAGGATGGGATTGATTACCTACGAATTTATCGAATGAGAATTGCATGAATGGTATGCATTTGTGTGTGTGTGAAGCGCGGTTATAGGGCTAGTAACAGACGGGCCGCGTTTAAATACGGCTGGTTCACACTTACGGATTTCCTTAAATAAGAAAATAAAATAAAAAAATACCTACTCATTTTATTGTTGATTTGGGTCGAGAATCATTAGCATAATTACGTCCTTGAATTTGACTAGGATGCAAATCAACACATTGTATAGATTATTTTTTTTAATTAGCGTACAATTTTGTACATTTTCCGTACATTTTTCTTGGCCCATAACAAAGTCTAAAAGTGGAATACTACTTAGTGAAATATATAGCGCCGCTAGAAAGAATACTTCCTGGTGGTGACACGTTGGTTATTGTTTTCTGCGAAGTCTTAATAGTACTTTTTTTAATTTAGCGTACAATTTCGTACATTTTTCGTACATATTTTATAAATTAGACTGAAGTTCTTACAAAGTCATTTCACCGCTAGAAAGTATGACACGTATTTATATAATGCACATAGTCTCGTGTACATAGCTCGTTTGGTCCAGCCATCCTGACGGTAACAGATTGTCTACAAAAACTTTTGCTGACACAAAATAATCAGGCGCTTACTATGAAAATTTTAATAAGCTAAAATAAATTAAACCACTGTCTAATAATGATATTTTTCAACACGTACGCAATAAACACAATTCGTACATCAGTTTTTATTAAAAAACAGTGGCGTTTATCTTTCCTGAGTACATGTACTTTGTGGCTCTGCTGGGGAGTATGCTCTGCAGCAGAGCCACAATCAATGTCTATTTTATCATTATCTAATGCACGTACAGCGATAACGGTAATACGTACATTATGTACGTTTGACGTACATCATTTTAAAATATAATTGATCGGTTTCTAGGATGGTGGCTCTGCTGCAGAGCATGACACGAAATTGGGCTCATTTTCTACTTCGACTTCTTGTGTATGTGATTGGTTAACGTACGCGGTTTCGGTGTTGTTAGTAATGGATGTTTGTGTTGGAGTATTCTCTGTAGCTATATGTAAATAATGATATTCTGAATGCCTATAAGGAGTTGTTTGGTTTAGTGTATTCTCTGCATATGTTTTTAGGTCTTGAAGTCGTGCATCTGATATCATTCTGTTATTTAGGACGACTCTTTTTTGGTCTGAAATTCTCTGCTCAGATAAATGTGACAATTGTGGATGGAATTCAATGAACATTTCTTTTAATTTTTTCCTCCAGACAGTCATGTCTGTTTCCATTTTCGTAGTAATGTAATAGCATTTTATTAGAGTTTCGTTCATTTCGTTTGACCATCTCATTCTACTTTTTGGTTCCGATTGTAAATGTGTATTGCTCTGATCTATATTTAACTGCACCGGTGTCCTAATGTGTGTATCTAAGTTAGTGTTGTCTGTTTGTAGTTCTCTGCTTACTTCTAATCTAATTTTCTCCAGTGCGGTGGCCGAAAGTAATTTTTTGTGAACTATTGCTCTTCGTTGGTCTCCTACTCTTTGCTTCGAGACATTCATTTGTGGAAATCTGTTAATGAATTGTTGGTGTAATGATGTAAGATATGAATTTGTTTCCGTATCTAGATTGGTGATAATTAAATACGTACGCCAAATGGATTGGTTCATGTCTTCGCTCCATTTTTTACGCGTATTGGATTTGACAGTAGCGGGTGACGGGTTCTTGGCAGTAGTAGCCTCCGACACAACGTCTACTGACATTGGTGACGATGATGATGATGATCTTGATGAGTGTGATAAATATGAAGGTGGTGATGATATGATTGATGAAAATATGGACCTCGGAGAGGATGATGATGAAACTGGTGATATTTCATCATCTGCTGAAGGCTTATTTGCCTGAATTAGTTTTTTTGTTGTTGATCTTGTTATCATACTATTCCCACGAGAAGCTAGGGACTAAAAGAGTCGACCACAGCAGAGCCCTGCGTTCACTGTGGCAAGGGTAAATAAAACTGGAGATCCCCTACTATCCAGAGTTGGCACACTAACGACTAACCTCTCCCCTAGCCATGCAGCCCTCGGCATGTGCGACCTTGGCTTGGATGGTATCTCTCTTGGTCCGGCTCCTCACCCTAGATTTATCTCGGCATTGTCAAATCTACCGGCACAGACCTAGGGCTCATTGAAGCACGCAAGCCCCACCACGACGTCAACGTAGAGATACAGCGGTGGGGTTATTATTATTATTATTATAACGTGATGATTTCTCCCATTTTACTCCTACCGCAAGCTCCGTAAAAGAACTTCGTTCCAAAACTTCAACGCGATTCAGAATATGACATTGGCTCAACGCTATTCTATCGAACAAAGTGGGTAACTCGAAACTCGCTCTGCATTAATCAACTTTTATAATTTTATCTAACATTGCATTCTTTAGCACTCGGAACACCACGTCAAATAATATCTTACATTATCCTCACTTTTTATTTGAAATTCTTTACCGCCACTAATAAACCATCAATGGAAAGCGATTTCTATAATTTATTATAAACATTTCATTAGGTACTTTTTAAAATAACACAGACTTAAGTATCTGTGTTATTTCGTTATAAAGGTAAGCATAATAGGACGTGATTATTCACATAATAATGTTATTTAAATCACAATACTAATGTTTTCGTTAGTAGGTACTATATCGCGCCAATAGATGGCGTTACGTGTTCCCAAAAACGTTATAAAAAGTTGTTCTAGAATACTTCAAATTGATTATATCTTTTGATAGCGTTAAGCGTTTGCGATGAAACAGAAACTAATTACTACTCCGAGTTCTACACCATATTTGAGTATAAACATTAACCATATTCGTTTGGTACTTTTTACGTTGAACCTGTTCAAATCAATAATCTGTCACATCCAAACAGACTAACAGACAAACAGACAAACCAACAAACAGACATAAATTCCAAAAATTGATGAAATGGCATCTGTTGGTTATCCTTTAACACCCCAACTATTTTTTTTTGAAATATTTTCAATGTACAGAAACGCCTCGTCTACAGATTTATTATATGTATAGATATAGATAACACCGCATTAGCGATAGCGTTCTCTACGCATTCAACCACCATACCATACTGCAATCGCCAACCCGCCTCCCAAGCGTGGCGGTTATGGCAAACCCCCCCCAAAATTGGGGGAGGCCTATGTCCAGCAGTGGACGTCTATCGGCTGAAATGATGATGATGATGATAACACCGCACGCCGCTTGTCACGCAGGTGTGCGTGGAGGTATGCGTGAGCGCGGCGGACGCGTGGCCGGCGGCGGACGCGCACGAGTCGGCGCCCGGCCTCTGCGCGGCGCCTGCGTACCCGCCGCGCACCCTCTCCACCGCGTCGCTGTCCATCTTCGACGATGACAATATACTCAAAGTAAATAATTCATTTTACTTCCATTGTTAGGTATTGTTTGTTATATCCACCGGATAACTTGAATGAATCCAACTCTTTTGGGGCCAAATCCATAATTTTGTTAAAATACGACAAATTCTATCCGGACCGTGTATGAGAAGAACCATGACCACCGCACTAACTCTCAGGTTTTTAAACGGATTGATAAACGACCCATTTTTTCTTGATAAATCCTTACAAGTAACGAAAACCATTTAGATCACAGAAGATTTCGCGACAGCTCCTGATATTTTTCTGTTGGATTATGTAAACTAAAGAGTCGTGTTGTGGTCGCGGGCTGGCAACGTCGCATTTCTAGTGGTTTTTCGTGACTACTTTGTTAAATTTAAACCAAAGTAAGTACTATTTTTGTACAGCCAAGCACTAGATCGTTGGTATTTAAAATTATTTTTAATATTTTCTCTTAAATAAACATAATATTTAATCGAAATAAGTACCTACTGCAAATAGAAAATAATTGACAATATGTACATTTTCATGAGTAAATACCAAAACAACTGTAAAAAAAATAGTATACAAACTTATAAATACCAACGATTTCATACTTCGCTGTAAAAAAATAGTACTTAGATTTAAATTTTAAAAAACAATCACGCAAAACCACTAGAAATGCGTAGTTGCCAGCCCGCGCGGGGTATCCACCCCTCTCAAAAGATATATTATTTTATATTATTGTGATACTGGTATTCAGCTGCATCCGGTTAGACTGGAAGCCGACCCCAACATAGTTGGGAAAAGGCTAGGCAGATGATGATGATTATTGTGATATTTGTAACTCTGTTAGTGTACTTATACCTAAAAAAGAACGCGGAAAAATTATAAAAAGCTCCATGAAAAGCGATAGTATTTTAAGTAAAAAAGTGTAGATTTGGCATCCTATGTTATTTTCCATGCAAAATTGCATTGCCTACCATGGAAAAAAATCTGTTAATAATTGTCGTCTGCAATTTAAAAAAAATAATCGTTTAAAGTTGTATACCTCTGAGTTGGCCACCGTGCCTGTATCACAGTGTACCCATGTGTCGCTCAGACGGTGCCGCTGCTGCTGGAGCTGGAGTTCCCGACGCTGCACGTGTCGCCGCCGCAGCTCGACTTCCGCGTCGTCACGGACGGCGACACGCGCAAGTGTTACTTCAGCGTGTCGCACTCCAGCCGTAAGTCACAGCCCTTTACCGCAGCGATAACACTGGCGAACTTCAGGTTAGAGGATACTTTATTTATTAAAAAGAACATACATTACTCACTTACAAACAAGTATAAAAATCATGTGATAAAAGAATCGATTCATTCAATTAACATTCAGTTCTAAAAAGATCAATGTAAAATTGCTTTTATAAAAGAGGATAGTATAATACGAACGAGAATAGAATAGAATAGTTCTTTATTTGCACAGCAAGTAGGTACAAGTTACAGATGTTAAGGCCCTGTAATAGGTACCTCAGATTGAGAAAATTCTCTTAGCATTAATGGCTGTAGTTTCAACAGTGCTGAAGTATTCACTTTGTAATTAATATACAATAAAGATGAGGACTATTGCTACGAGTAAGTGTTATCTGTTGCGAAAACACGATTGCATAAAATTTTCTCGATACAAAGAAATCTCAAAGTCACATCTTAACCGTAAAATAAAAGGAGAATATTGAATGAAAATTTTCAAATTAGGTCATGAACCTTTGCAGGCTAATCGAACTATACATAAAGCAGGTGTCATAGGTTCATTTTTATTTTTTAATCGTTACATTAAAACGTAAAAAGGTGGGATTGGAAATACAAAGCTTTATAACCACTCACACCTTGAACCGCTCTGTCGCCCGGCCTCCGACAGGAGTGACAGGACCCCGATTCAGTACTTGTTAGTACCGCAGTACCCAAAGACTACAATATAATGCGGTGTAATAGACAGGAAGCTCTCTTCATTTTGTGTTGACAGCACAATTCGCCATCTAGGACTCAAGTATTTAAAACTATTAGTTACAGCGGAAGATGGTAGATGGAGCTCTAGTAATAGTCACGGACATAGATGGTAGATGGAGCTCTATTATAATAATTGTGTTGAAATTTCTACATTGCCGTATAAATTATTGTTTACTACCTATTAAGGTTTTTTTAACAATTACATAATTATTAAAAGCACACTAAGTAGTAGTAAACAATAATTTATACGACAATGTAAAAATTCCAGATTTTTACTTGCATTAGGAATAGGAGTATGAATGAATGTACTCGGAATATTAAAGATAAACAAACTGTTTATTCTTATAAAAAACACAGAAATACATACAAATTAAACATTTACTAACATATTAAAATCAAAATCATGTAGGCTGAGAATCAGCACTTTTCTTTCCGAGTCACTAGACTTCCAGGTAGGTACACAACAAGAGTTTTTAGACATAATGGAAGTGCACTCAGTGTTCAGCACTATTCACAATAATAATATTATGGGTCCAAACTATAAATAGTGCCTATGCTCATTAGCGAAACAACCAGAATTTAATTTTATTGCAAAAGCAAAATCCGAAACTGACACTCGCGCTGACAGACATTTCAACATTTCAATTAAAGTGTTACCAATGCAACAATAACAAATTCCCATTATTTAAATGAAAAAAAACACCTTTCAGAACCGTTTTATAAATCACTATAGACTTGTTACACTTGGTTTAGGCTTAATTTTTATTTTTGTTGTTTAATGTCCAATATTTTGAGACAATTATTTTATGTATGTGTTTGTTCGTCACAACATCTCCCGGTATCATCACTAAATATTTTTATATTGTATCACAGTATTTTTCGTTTTCTACTTGTTCGCTAGGGGCGCTAGGAGTAATAGTGTTTTAGGTGATGTTCCAAGCTGCCATAGCATGGCAGTACCGCTTCGGCTATCAGACGGGGAACTCGTGTCACTTTGCTTGCGCTCAGAATACCCGATTGACAACATTTTTTTGAGCTGAAGAAATTATATAATAATGTAAAATAAAATTTAGATATAAAAATATGGCACCCGCATTTTTATTTTTTCCAAATTTTGTAGTTTTCATTTATAAAATCATCTTTGAAATGGTTCAAAATCGTAATCTCATGTCATTGTCAAAACATTGTCAAAAATTTAGGGAGGTAAACGTACCTATTTTAGACAGTTCCCAATATATTTAATTATGTGTGTTTTCAATATATTCAGCAATACTATTTTTATAAATTGTTGGTATGAATAAAATCTTAAGCCTTTTAGATGAATCAGTTTATTACACGATGTAGTCCTTCATATGTTTTTTAAGAAAAGTGTTGACATACTACAAAAAATATCCTCAGAACTATTGCCAACTTAAAATATAAAAACTATAGATAATAACTATGAAGTATTACATTGCATTTTAACACGCCCGCTCAATGTAATACATGTATACAAACTTACACAAGGATATTTTATATTAGACCACATCTAGTAACAAATTTAAACAATAGTTCTCAATTTAACGACTTAGTGAACATATCAGCGATTTGGTCTTCCGTCTTTACATACAATAAACTTATTTTAGATTCTCTAATTAATTCTTTGACAAAATGATATCGTATGTCAATATGTTTTAACCTTTTAATATTGTCAGTATTTGCAACCATTATGGCAGATTGGTTGTCACAATACACAGGTACTGGGTAAACATTTATGTTATTAAAATCTTTTAATAAACTTGCTAGCCAACAAGACTCACTAGCCGCCATACTGACTGCAACATACTCAGCTTCAGTTGATGATAGGCTTACTGAGCACTGTTTCTTGGAACACCATAATATAAGACAGTTTGAAAACTTGAAACAATAGCCAGTGGTAGACTTTCTGTCTAGTAAGTCACCACCCCAATCTGCATCGCAATACCCCACAAGCCCATCATCATTACATTTGTAAACCAACTTATAATCTAAGGTGTGTTTTACATATCTTAAAACTCTTTTTAAGTGAGTTAGCAATACATCATTTGCATTATTTTGGTACCTGCTCAGAATAGATACAGCTACACAAAGGTCTGGCCTAGTGCCTAATACTGCATACATTAAACTTCCAATTATTTTCCTACATGTATTTTCAATATTTTTATCTGACTTACATTCTTTGGCTTCTAAGATTTTTACATTAAAGTTTTGATCAATAGGCGTAGATATAGGTTTACAGTTTTCCATATTAAACCTTTTTAATACACTTTCTAAATAGGATTTTTGACTTAATTCAGTTACACCATCTTTAAAATTCTGTTTAACATTTATGCCAAGGAAATTTGAAATCAGTCCCAAATCTTCCATTTTAAATACATTCTGTAATTGTGATTTAAGGTCACTTATCTGTTGTTCATTACTGCTAAACATCAAAAGGTCATCAACATACAGTAATACATAAGTTTGGTTTTCTCTATTACATTTAGTGAATAAGCATGGATCATTTTTTGACTTAACATAGTTTGCTTTTCTTATTATTTCGTTAAATTTCTCATTCCAGTACTTTGGGGACTTTTTTAAACCATAAAGAGATTTATTAAGTTTTACAATATTATCACTTCCATTGTATGCCCCTTCTGGTAATTTAATGAACACATTTTCTTTTATATCCCCATATAAAAAGGCCCCAGTGACATCCATCTGATGTATTGGTAGATTTAATCTAGTAGCAATCGAAATAAACAATCTAACTGTTGACAACTTAGCAACAGGTGAGTAGATTTCATACAAATCTAATATATCATCCTGTTCAAAACCTCTAGCAACCAACCTCGCTTTATATTTAATAACATTATCAAGTTTCTTAATTTTAAATACCCACTTACTACTTATAATGTTTTGATTTTCAGGTACTGAGCACACTGTCCATGTATTATTTGCCTTTAGGGTCTCAAGTTCTTGTTTTACAGCTTCTTCCCACTGACAGGCATCACTTCTCCGCATAGCTTCCTTAAAGGTTCCTGGTTCTGTTTCTGCAGTGTAGACATTTTGACAAGTATAAAATTTTGGTGCCTTTCTGACACGTGTGCTTCGACGAGAAGAAGCTGGCTCCATCGTGCTATCACCATCGCATTCACTGTACTCGTCACTTGTTTCAGGTTCATAGAAGCTGTGCTGATCTTCATCTGATATCTGATTTGTAAGATTTGAATCTAACGTAACCTCTTCTTCAGAACCTTGCTGCTTATCGTCAGCAACTGATGTCTCATTGTTGGGTATTTCTGTTACAGACTCTAAGCTTACTTTTTCGCATTTCTGAATGACAGGTCCCAAGAAAATGACATCCCTCTTCAATAGAACGTCATTTCTTTCTGGATAAAATATTCTATAACCTTTCACATTTTCTCCATAACCCACCATAATTCCAGTCTCCCCTTTAGAATCCCATTTTCTTCTTTTTTCTTTTGGAATATGTACAGATACAGGAGTGCCAAAGACCTGTAACATACTGAGATCAAACTGTTTATTTGTCCATACTTCATATGGTGTTTTTCCTGGTTCATTGCTTCTACCCGTTCTGTTTAGAACATAAGCTGCTGTGTTTACAGCTTCAGCCCATAATTCTTTCCCAAGACTCTTAGCATACAGCATTGACCTGGCCGCTTCTGTCAGGGTTCTTATCTCCCTTTCCGCCTTGCCATTCTGTTGTGGCGTGTATGGTACAGAGGTTTGGTGTACTATACCTCGGTCTGAAAAAAGAGTTGATACAGCCTTATTAATGAATTCTAAGCCATTGTCACTTCTGAAATTGACTATTTTGTTGCCCGTGACATTTTCTGCTCTGTTTACAAAATCTTTGATACAATTGACCACTTCCTCTTTCTTTTTAATGAAGTATACAGTTCTATAGCATGAGTAATCGTCTTTTATTATTAAAAAGTATATTGATCCTCCAACAGACACTTTCTCCATGGGACCGCATACGTCAGCGTGTATTAGTTCACATGTTTTCGTCGCCTTTGTATCGCTGGTGTTAAAGGGCAAACGGTGTGTTTTACCCTCTAAACAGCCTTGGCACTTCTCAACAGACTCGTCTGATACCTTGATGTTATTGTTCGCTAATACGCTTTTTACATGCTGTATATTCTGATGCACAAGCTTCTCATGCCACTCGCGCAAACTCGATTTAACTTCTGTAACGTTTGCAAAGCCACATTTATAACGAACGTCCATAGTATACATATTTCCGACGCGGTTTGCTACCGCCCGTACTTTGTTGTTCTTTAAAAATTTGCAAGTATTATGATCTGTCATCATGACATAACCTTTGTCTGCCACACAATTGACAGAGAACAGATTTATTTTAGGTCTGGCACACACAGTACATTGTCGATTGTTGTCTCAATCCACTTGTGTCCATCGAATACTTCTAGCGCTACCTGACCACAACCAATGACACTTATCTGAGTACCATTACCTATTATCACAGATTTTTGTGATGATAACGGTGAGAATGTCGAAAAAAGGTTTTTATCTTGGCACATATGTTCACTAGCACCTGTGTCCACCAACCACTTTGATTGATGATACAGTTCATTAGGTGTTTGTTGCACTACGAACGCATTTTTGTCTTTTCCTCTTTTAAACCAGCACTCACTTTTGTTATGTCCAATCTTATTACAGTAATAACACTTTTTCTCACTTCTGTTTACAGAGTTATTACGCGTGTTACTGTTCGCATTACTTGTACACTCAGTTTGATAGTGACCCATCTTGTTACACTTGTAACACTTTATATTTCTTCTATTCGGAACATTTTTCTTTGCAATAAACGCAGACGACGAGGCGATTTCACCCTTTTCCTTTACTCTCTCTTCTTCCACCAACAACCGAGCGACAAGGTTGTCATAGGTTTGTTTGTCGTCTGGCGCAGACTCCCACGCAGATATGAAGTGTTTGTAGATATCTGGCAATGACATCAACACCTTCGTGATGATAAATTTTTCCGAAATTTCTTCACCCATTTGTTTCAGCTGATTTTGTAACTCCTGTATTTTTGACAGAAAAACTGACATTTCCATTCCTTCTTCGAATTTATATTGGAAAAATCTTTGCTGGATTATATGAATACTCGTTTCACTTTTTTGTTCAAAAATGCTTGCTAACTTTCGCCACATCTCTGCAGAAGTAGTGCAGGATATTATGTGCAACATCACTTCCTCGGTCATCCTGGTCACTAACATCGTTTGAGCCTTAGCATCCTGTGTATCCCATGCTTTTCGTTCGTCTAAGGTTTGTCCTTTTACAAGTTTTCCTTCAACGATGTCAACTAGACCTTGACCCCGCAATAAAACCATTGTTTGGAACTTCCATACATTCCAATTTTTTAATCCTTCCAGTTTGATAACTGTGTTATTTCCTTCCATCGTGTCTTTTTAACTAGTTTTCCTTCCTTGCAGCTCAGTTACGTAGCAAGTTTTTTTTTCCTTCTTTTTCTTCTTTTCCTTCCCGGCAACTTAACCTCAAAAGCAAAAACGTATGACCATTTTCTTTTTACCGGTATATAATTTTCAACCAGCTAAACTTCTTCACTAGGCTTTTTATTATTGTTAGGTACGTGGACTGGGCCCATAACCTGTTGGTATGAATAAAATCTTAAGCCTTTTAGATGAATCAGTTTATTACACGATGTAGTCCTTCATATGTTTTATAAGAAAAGTGTTGACATACTACAAAAAATATCCTCAGAACTATTGCCAACTTAAAATATAAAAACTATAGATAATAACTATGAAGTATTACATTGCATTTTAACATAAATAATTTTATTTATTTATTTATTGATACAGGTGTAAAAAGACCCATAGCAGTCGTAATAACATCAAACTAAGTAAAATTGCACAAAACTAATCGAAATTGACTTTAATTTTTGGTGTGAAGATTTTCTGTTAGCGCACTACCATAATCAGCCAATTTTGCTCGTATGAAACGGTACAGGGGTCGTGGAGGTATTTCAAGTTGTGTTATAATATCAAAAACTTGTTTTCGTAAAAAATATCAGTAAAATTTGGAATTTTGATCTCAATATCTCCGTAACCAGAAAGATTCCAGTACAAAGAAATGATTACAACGACGAGGACCACAAGAAACTCTCGGCTTAGATAAGTGTCTTTTTAAACCCACGGTGATCAGCATTATGACTAGTGCTACAAATTAAAATTTGTAGCCTCCTCCGACAATCTAGGTTTGGTTTTGAAATAAATAGAAACAACAAACTATCTCAATTACTGTATAATTAAAAGTTTAAGTTAGAACTAAACTAATTAAATACAAAACAAATTACTTTATTACATATAAACTAGGTAGGTGACTTTATATATATACTTATGATTGCCAGCCAGCTAAGACTACAGCGGAAAGAGCTATGGGCGTGGGGAGTTGGAGATAAACCTAGTAGTGTTCCGTTTAAAAAAGTTATTTTAAATTAAATATTATAAATAACAAATTTAAGAGAATAGACATGTAACCTTCCAGTTATTAATAAGGGGATTAATTAGTAAATGGGCGCCAGGGACAATAAGAGTCCCGGATCCTGGAGCCGACGAAGGTGTCCAATATTCTTCCGGAGGAACATATAATGTCGAACCCAAGATCCTCAATTTAAATTAGGTTGAAGACCGGTTTCCAGTGTAGAAAACCGGACTAAGGAAACTAACCGGTTCTTATAGAAACCGTATTAAATTAAATAAATATTCTTAGGAATATAAAAAAAAACCGTCCCGCCTGTGCTATCGCTAGACGGACTCAGCCAGCCGCACAGTCATCTCCGCAGGAGGCTTCGAGCGTACTCGAGGAATGGGTCTCGCGTCCAGACCCCAGACACTCCTCTAGACCCTGGCGGCGAGACGAATCTCTCGAGGTGCCTCTCCTGGAAACGACAATACGGGGACCTAATAATATAGGGGGGAACTAATTACAATTCCTTGAGGTGACCGAGCTTGGAAATCCAGAAGGCTAAAACATTAGCCGGTTAACATGGCCTTTTGACACTAGGAATGAGGATTACCTACGTGGCGTTCATCAAGTCTACGGTAGGGGCTCGTTCCCTTGAACAATAATTGAATACCGTGGTTAACACTGAAAAATCTATGACAAATAGTCAGCGGATGAAATACTCACGGTTGATTTAGGAAGAAAACACTTGACTGCAAGATTCTCGACTGGCTGGGAAGTTGTCTGCGTATGCGCAATTTGGAATCCTGTAATTAATATTCATGGATCACGACAATATCCTTTTAACAACCAGGGAAGGACACAGACCACTTCCAAACACTATTACCACAAAATCCTTACCTTTTAAAACATGTAAACAAGATGTGGGGTCACTCCAGCGTGTCCAAGGGCAAAGAAAGCTAACACGATTCCTTATTACTGTCACAGATAGCAAACCGGAACTTAGACGGAGCATTTCGAAAATCTCCCATATTGCAGGTAAAATGATTATAAGATCACTGAAGATCGAAGCGCACGGCAGTGCGCAGGCCAATTTCCAGCAAGTGGCCGCACGTACGCCGTACACTATTTACCCGAACCGCTTCGAGCTACTTTTGACCACCCTGTATCTAACTATTTGTCACACGAAATCGAATCAAACTTCACATACGTAATAACATGACTGCTGTTAGTTCGAATACCAAATTTCATAACTGTAGCTTTAATAGATTCAAAGTTATGGACATTTCAAAATAGCTAAAGTGGCACTGACTGACTGACTGACTGACTGACTGACTGACTCACTCACTTAGAGTTAATCAAAATGTTTAGGGACTTCTAGGAGGCCTAGAAACTTGAAATTTGGCACGAAGCTAGACATGAGCATGAAACTAAAGGGAAAAATAAAAAAATGGTCAAGTGTGAGTCTGGCTCGCGCATAGAGGGTTCAATATTAAATTTTTATTATAGCCGGCCTAGAAACTTCTAACCGGCCTAGAAACTTGAAATTTGGCACGAAGCTAGACATTAGCATGAAACTAAAGGAAAAATTAAAAAAATGGTCAAGTGTGAGTCTGGCTCGCGCATAGAGGGTTCCGTATTAAATTTTTATTCTAGCCGGCCTAGAAACTTGAAATTAGGCACGAAGCTAGACATTAGCATGAAACTAAAGGAAAAATTAAAAAAATGGTCGCCTTTTACGACACCCACGGGAAGTAAGGGGTGGTGCAATTCTTTAAGTCCGGCACCACACAGACAACTTGTAATTTTGCACGAAGCTAAAGTAAAAATAAAAATGCGGTCAATTGTGAGTTCGGCTATCACACATACTGTAATCCGTGTTCCGTATTAAAAAAAATAAGCTTAATTTTTAGGTAAGTATGAGACTTTCTTAGAAAGATAAATTATTACCTTAAAACATGTCAAATGACGTATATCATAAGATATAAATGCAAAATATTTTTTAAGAATACTTATTTAACCCCTTTTAAATCGTTTTGTTAAGCAGATTCATATTTCTATTTCTAAAAGTATATTTTTTAAAAGTAAAACTAATATCATTAATATTTCAAATAGTAACTTGAAGTTTTGAGCCGTGCTTTTGTTTACCGGGAGCAGTTTCCGATATGTTTAGCTTACGCAATCACCTTTCATAAGAGTCAAGGTTTGAGCTTGGACAATGCTTTAATTGATATTGGTTCTTCTATATTCACTTGTGGTCAAGCCTACGTACCATTATCTAGGGTAAACAATTTGAGTATTAAATGGTCACCCCATTTAATAAATATCGATCCTAGCCAGATCAAAGCACAAGAAAGTGCTATTGTTGAGTACAACAGATTAATGACGCTCTATCGACCGGATTTAAAAAACATATGTGTGAAAAAGAATAAGTTTAAAAAAAAACAGCTGATAGGGAATGGTCTATACGTCCAAACATTGCCGCAGTTCAGACTGCAGCGGGCTCATCATTTAATAAAAAACTGGCCAAGTGCGAGTCGGAGTCGCACAAGAAGGGTTCCGTACCACAAGGCAAAAACGCCGAAAAAAACATGTCTGGTGTATGGGAAAAAATTTATTAAATATTTATTTTATTTTAATTTTATTATTTATTATTAAAGTTATACCTGTTGCCATTTTTTATATCGAGCAAAAAAGGGAAAAAAATCGCGTTTGTTGTATGGGAACCCCCCTTAAATATTTATTTTATTTTGTTTTTAGTATTTTTTGTTATAGCGGCAATAGAAATACATAATTTGTGAAACTTTCAACTGTCTAGCTATCGCGGTTCTTGGGATACAGCCTGGTGACAGACAGACAGACGGACAGACGCACAGACAGCGAAGTCTTAGTAATAGGGTTCCGTTTTTACCCTTTGGGTACGGAACCCTAAAAAACACCTCGTAAGAGAAAAAATAAAATACCACAATTATCAAAAAAAAGAATACCTAGGCTATTTAATTTAATCCTACACGTGTATCTACCCACTTGGCAAAAAGAAATGAAATCCCACCAAAAACATATACTTAATGTTGAAAAAGAAGGCCAACTTCCTTATTTCGTGTAGATGTTTGACCAGCAAAAGAGTTGAAATCGAAACCAACGCCAAGTTCTAAACCATTTTCTTTGCACCGGCCTTATTTTGTAATTCTGTTGTAAGTAATTTGTGTTTGAAACTTTTTAGATATCATTACAATAATATTGTTCCATTTAAACTTGGCGGGTTTTCAGAAAACCATAAAATAATATGCATGAAAAATAACTATAACACAACGAAAACCCGCCAAGTGTAAATGGAACAATATTATTGTATTGATATCATTACAATAAAAATGTTCCATTTAAACTTGGCGGGTTTTCATAAAAACCATAAAATAATATGCATGAAAAATAACTATAACACAACGAAAACCCGCCAAGTGTAAATGGAACAATATTATTGTATTGGGTTAAAGTCTTATATCAAGTCGCCTCCGTACGAAGATAGGAGGGGTGGAGGGTGGTTGGGGGGGGCGCCCTGTTTCACCCCCCCCCCCTCCTGCCCTGCCGGAGATGCGTAGTTTTTCTATTATTCCACTTTGAACAAAACCTTCTAACCTAACCAACACAAGTCTGTGTGCTCTGGGTAGGATCTGTCACTCATTAGGGTACGGGGAGGTAGTTACTTTCTGGCGCTTCGCCGGCCGCTGCCGCGGCACGCTCGCTTCGCTCGCTCGGCTCGCGCTAAGTGGTCACCGTTCTAACCTAACCTAACCTACACAACTCACTTCGCTCACTCGGTTCGCGCTATCTAACTTAACCTAACCAACACAAGTCTGTGTGCTTTGGTTACGATCTGTCACTCATTAGGGTGCGGGGAGCTAATAATCATAGCAAAATATAAAATTCACGTAAACTCGAGAGCAACGGAATGACAAAACGAACACCAAACAAAAGTATTTGTCAATGTAAACAAACCCCGCTTTCCGAATTGCGTCAAAAGCGATTATATCGCGAATCCGACCAACGCGCAACGTCACAATTTAGTATTCAATAGTCCTTATATTTTGTGACTATTAAATTTGGTTGGATTCGCGATATAATAGTTTTTGACTCAATTCAGAACGCGGGGAAAATGGTTTCTTTTCACGCATTTCGATAAACGCACTATCGAAATCGCTACGAAATGTATCAAAATTACGTTCCTTCGTATGCATTTGTAAGATTTCCCAAGATTTTTTAAATAATAATTAAAATATTTTGGCGCGTCTCCGGCAGCAAAAAATACATTTTATCGCTTAGTACGAACCCCCTAAACCCTCCCATATCTACACTTAACTCAGATTCAGGCGACTCGATATAAGACCCAACCCTTGTATTGATATCTAAAAAGTGTTAAACACAAATTACTTACAACAGAATTACAAAATAAGGCCGGTGCAAAGAAAATGGTTTAGAACTTGGCGTTGGTTTCGATTTCAACTCTTTTGCTGGTCAAACATCTACACGAAGTAAGGATGTTGGCCTTCTTTTTCAACATTATATGTTTTTGGTGGGATAAACATTACACCAAGATACTTTAATTCTTGAAAATCACTAATAACTGCATAACGTGACGTTTAAACGCTGAAACTATAAGAATCTTCATGATCCAGACCAACAAACAAATTATTTGTAATATCTAATGCTAAACTTGCTATTAATATGGGGTAATTATCTCAGAATAGCTAGTCCGGAAATTTCTAATGCATTACCTGGCCACATTATGTCATAGACAATGCACAGATTAAAATCGGATTCCCAGACAAAGAAGTTTCTAGAAATAAATCCCTAATGAAAAAATTACTTTCATTTCCGTTTACGGTTATTTAGTTTATTATGAATTTTACTGAAAGCTGAAAACAATGAAGTATTGCTCCATATCATAATATTTCGATGGTTATAAATCAATATGTTAAAATATCGATTCGCCTACAACTGTTAATCGGCGACCACCAGATGTCTCCCTAACTGTCAGAAACTGACGTTAGACTGAATGACATTTGAAATGTAAATAAACAATCGTTTCAGCCGATAGACGTCCACTGCTGGACATAGGCCTCCCCCAATTTTGGGAGGGTTTGCCATAATCGCCACGCTTGGCAGGCGGGTTGGCGATCGCAGTATGGTATGATGGTGGTGGTCTGATATTTTTGCATGTACTACTTGTTTACGCCAAACTCATTAGCCGTTATCGCATCTTTTGTATACTCCTTTTTGACCTTAAACATTGGATAACTGTCCTTATGTCGATTAAATTACAGTTGGTATTTCTAGAGCAAGAATCCTTACCTTGCCTTAACACAGTCTGTGACTAGCGCGGAAGGTAAAGAATTTTTATCTGTATACCGCCAATTAGTTTATTTGTTCAAACATAGTTCTAACATCTGATTTTTTATTTTGTTTAGTTGAAATCCAAAGTAAAACGTATCATTTTAACGTACGAAATAATTAAGGATGATTAATTTTTAAGAACGCGTGTTTTTGGAAACTAATTAACTTGAATTTTAACTTGAATTTGTACTTAGTTAAGTTGTGGTATACAATGTAACAATTACGTTGGAAATAAATTCTATTCTATTCTACATAGAGAAGCCGGTGTACGATTTCTAATATTATACATGAATGATACTGTAAAGGTAGTTAAGGTATATAAATAAACAATGCAGAATTCTTGTTACACTTCAAATATAGAGTAACAGACCGCTCTATTAAGGCGACATTGAAGTAGGCTTTGTTTGTCGGGTCTGCAATTCCGCCCGTGTTTTATGGCTTATTTTTAATTGTCCATGTAACGTATATGAAATATACTAATTTGGGTTTTCATTATATACTACATAAACCTATGACCTAAAAGGATTCTGGTCACACTTCAAGTATAGAGTAACAACCCGCTCTATTAGCGACATTGTAGTAGGCTTTAGTTAACGAGTCTACAATTCCGCCCGTGTTTTATTTATGGCTTATTTTTAGTTATCCATGTGACCTGTGTAATATATACTATTTCTCCTGGAACGAGTTTAATCCATTTACGAACATGTAAAAGACAAGCTCCAAAGAGAGTAAAAATGTGTAAATAACTAATATCCTAGTCTGACCTACTATATTTATATAGGAGAGACCACTCTACTCCATCGTACACCACCTTTCACATCCTAAATGAGTTGACTGCCGATAATAATGCTGAGCTGGAACACAAATAATACACCAAAAGGATTTAAATACTACAAACTAATGAAAATTGGCTAACCGTCTTCAATAAAAGGAATGTGACGGTTATTCAGCCCCTAAAAAAAATACCATCTTAAACGATTTCCATCAATGCAGCCTACACGCCCGCCATTATGGCCTCCAATCTCAGGACTATCATTATGCTGCCTTACCAGCAACCCGGAGGTTTATACAACCCACAGGGGTGTCAATCCTGCAACAACTACAGACTACCAACAACTTTTAAACAATCGCCTTAACCTAAATATAGGTCACAAATGTGAACACAGTTTAAACCTGTGTATCACTACGAACCGCAAAAACAGTGTAAAATATATTTAATCACTGTATTCTCGCACCGTGCACATACAGCCACCGATGCTGAAATAAAAACCAGCAACCTCAAGGCATATACAGCCCTCAAAGGTCACTGCGACCAACAACCACTATTAGCGAATTCAAATTTTAGTTCAAATTCAAGTAAAATATAAATATTAAAAAAAAATATTCCTCGCCACATGGTGATTTAAAATCCTTGATATGCCATGTGCCAAGGTTTTTACCGGAACTACAGCCTTCTAATTCATACACAAAGGGTGAAAGTTTTTTCCTAACTATACATCTCTCATATTTAGGAGCTAATTTGGCCATAAAGAATTTAGAGGCGTCACTCTGGGGATATGTTTTCTTCCACACAGTGTCGCCTACCTCAAACTCCGCGTGCCTCCTGTTGTAATTTTGTATTTGTAAAGAAAATATGTGTTTCATCTAGTTGTTATTTTATTGAAGTGTCAAGTAACCTAGTTACATAGAATTATAAGAATTTTGAATACTTTATAAGGACACTATAAAGCCAGTATTATTACAACACGCCCCCTTAATCAAAATTCTCACGAATAAATAACATATTTAAAAAAAAAATGGACTCAAAATATACCAATTAAAAGAACAGTATGAAAATGTATACCAAGTACTGAAGTAAACGTGTAAAAATATATTTACACTAAACCTAAGCCTAGTACACATCTATCATGTGCCACACGCTGCAATCGTTTAGTTAAGATGTCAGCGGGCATATCACTTGATTTGATCTATTTTAAGTTTACCGAATTATCACTAATCATTTCTATAATAAAGTGATATCTGGTATCTATATGTTTCGTCCTATGGTGGTGTACCGGATTTAAGGCCAAACTCTGTGCACTCTGACTATCGGTACAAACAGTTATGGTAGTAGGTAATAACTTTTGCCTTACCATAGGATCTGAAATTAATTCAGTGATAAACCTCCTCAAATAAATCGCTTCCTTCGTAGCTTCAGTTAATGCCATATACTCCGCTTCTGCTGAGGACAAAGCTACGGTTTGCTGCTTCCTTGAGGCCCATGAAACCGGACTGCCTGCTAATTTAAAACAGTAACCAGTATAAGAACGACGATCTATATCACAGTTTGATTTTCTACAACAAATCGAGTAATCTAAAGTGCCTTTTAGATATTGTAAGACTCTCTTCGCGGCTAACCAGTGAGCCTTGTTGTACCGAGTATTGAACTGACTCAGGTAACTAGTCGCGTATGCGATGTCTGGACGAGTATTAACACTCAGGAACATGAGGCAACCAATTAATTCTTGATAGGGATATGCTTCTAGATTATGATCACTATCACTGCTGGTACTGACCTCCAGTTTACCAGATATTGGAGTTGTACAAGTTTTACAATTCTCCATTCCAAACTTTTGTAAAAGATTATTTATATAATTTTTCTGATGTACTTTTATTTCATCATTTTTTCTGGTTATATTTAAACCAAGATAATAGCTTAAATAGCCCAAATCTTTTATCGAAAAATATTTTTGCAAGTCATTTCTGACGATGTCAAACGTCTTGTCATTACTGTAAAAAACAATTATGTCATCGACAAAGTCTGCAACTATAACCAACTCTTTTCCAAAAAGTTTGGTATACACACATGGTTCAGATGGAGTTTTCACAAAACCAAAAGATGATAAAGTTTCATCTAACTTTATATTCCAGGCACGTGGAGCTTGTTTAAGTCCATACAAGGATTTTTGTAAGAGACACACTTTGTTCTCCATACCTTTTACTTCAAAACCTTGAGGTTGCTCCATGTAGACTTTCTCTAGCAGATCTCCATTTAAAAATGCAGTGTCAACGTCCAAGCGACGCATCTTCAAACCCAATTCGGCTTTACACCCAAAAACTCTAAGATTACCTAGGTCTGGTTTGCAACCATTCCACAACTCGTAGGGAGTTTTATTATTTAAGGCACGGTGTGGGCATCTATTTTTTAGGTATACAGCCGTTCGAACAGCATCTTCCCAAAAAGCTTTAGAAAGATCGCTTTCAGCCATAAGAGAGCGTGCCTTTTCTACAATTGAGCGATTAGTGCGCTCGGCAACACCATTCTGCTGAGGGCTATATGGTACCGTAGTTTGATGCTGAATACCAAAAGATCTAAGATAACTTGAGAATTCACTATTGACGAATTCCTTCCCATTATCCGTCCTTATTGTTTTAAATTGAGCCCCAGTTTGTCTTTCAACCATAGACTGGAAGTGACAAAATCTATCTTTTACCTCTGTCTTAGAAGAAATAAAATATACGAATATAGTTCTCGAAAAATCGTCTATGAAAACTAAAAAATATTTATTACCCTGAAAGGAGCTAACTGACATTGGTCCACAAAGGTCAGAGTGGATCAGTTCTAATATTGAAGTTGCTCTTTTATAAGTAATCGGCTTAAACGGTTTTCGAGCTTGTTTCGCTTGAACACAAGCAACACATGGATTTTTATCCACATCTTTATAATCAATAACCTCATGACTATTTTTCAGCAGATTCATACCGACGCGACATAAATGACCTAAACGCTTATGCCATACCTGATACTTAGATATTGAATCAGAGTGCACATCATAGGCTCTAAATTGGGGAATATTCACCGCACAATCAAGTGTGTACAATCCACCACTGGGCGAGCCATGTAGAACCGCATCACCTGTAAAGGAGAAGGTTTTTGAATTAAATAAATTACAACCCGACTTATCAAACATTACAGTAAAACCTTTTTCTACTGCTGTCTTCACAGATAGAAGATTTGTTTGCAAGTTAGGTACATACATAACATCATTAATTGTATTGACTTTGTTTTCGGTATTTATAAAAATTTTACCGATGCCTTCAGCGTCAATCTTAGTCCCATTTGTTACCTTGCCAACTGTTACCTTGGTATCAATAGGCTTTATGTCTACAAACCAATCTCGTCTTGAAGTCATGTGTTTGGTTGCGCCTGAATCAATGTACCACTTGTCCATGTCATAGTTATTTGTTGCACCTAAAGCAGACACAGAGGTCGAGTCCGTATTAGTGGGATTCTTCCTTTTCATGACTTTCTTTTTCTTCAAAGGACAGTTTGGTCTCTTGTGGCCAGGTTCTCCACAACCATAACACACAATTTTCTTTGCCTTTGACTCAACAGAAAAGGCATCAACCTTTGACTTCATAGCTGTCTCCAGTTTTATCGAGCTATCCTTGGACATTTCGTTCAGTAATTTGGACTTTACCAGTTCAGTGGTAACGTTAACATTACTATTTTCGAGAGACATAATCAATGGGTCATATCTCGACGTTAGACCTCCCAATAGAATAGCAGCAATGGACGCATCATCTATTACTTTGTCTATATCCGCCAAATCTTGGGCAGTGGAAATAACAGTATTGATATACGACTCAATATTATTATCAAAGTCTTCAAGTCTCAATCTGTATAACTTCCGTTCTAAATATAAACGCCGACCCATACCTTTGTCCTCATAAGCATTTTGTAGAGCTTTCCATGCTTCCGCTGCCGTGGTTGCACTTCGGACATGCGTAATTGCAGATGATTCAAGGGTAATACAAATTTTTGTTAGTGCCTTCTGATCGCTCCTCATCTTTGTGACATTGGAAACGTTCATCCCTGTTGGGTAGCCACTGATCGCTTCCCACAACTCCTCATGTATAAGGTAATTACGCATTTTAAACTTCCACGTACTATATCCTTCTCTATTATGTAGGGTGAACATTGGAATTGAGGAACTACGCATACCTCGCTCATTTGTGTCTCCATTTGGGTTCGCCATCTCAAAAGAGTATACGAAGAACTATTTTGTTTCGTACCCAAATAAAAAATCGCACAAATATCACTTCAACAAATTATTACGAAAACGCGCATTACTTTTCTTGAATAAACAAATACTAGAGTTTCGTGCTGATAACGATTTGTTGTAATTTTGTATTTGTAAAGAAAATATGTGTTTCATCTAGTTTTTATTTTATTGAAGTGTCAAGTAACCTAGTTACATAGAATTAGAAGAATTTTGAATACTTTATAAGGACACTATAAAGCCAGTATTATTACAACACCTCCGACTACTATTATAATAACGTGCACTTTGTTTATGTCACTTGATAAGCGCGTCCTTTACTTTATTGAAGATACTATCCAATGCCCCTAGCTGATTGGCATATGAACTGCGGGAAGCGCAAGCCAGAGTGGGCTGTTCAACGGTATCATTGCCGAAGACATCACCATCTGCCATGTACTGAGAAGAACGGGGTAAAACGAGTAACTTCATTTGTGGAGGTGTTCATTGCGAATTGGATCTTCGAGATGTTAACATCCCAGGATCGATGATCATCCTCCACTAGAATTGATACCGCGGTCATTATGGTACGGTTATAGCGTTCCACGGTGTTCACGCTTGGGCAGTAACGAGGTGTGAAGTGAACTTGAGGTATTTTGTACCTCTCCAGTAGTGAACGAATCTCGTTACCCGTGAATTGCGTCCCGTTGTCTGCTATAACCGTACGGGGTATACCGTGTACCAGGAAAACGCCGTCTTCTAGTTTCTGTGCTATAGCCTTACCAACAGCTCTACGTAAAGGAAACAGTAAACAGTACTTCGTAAAACAGCACACAACAACTAAGAGATTATGTGAATCCCGCTCACGACCGTGGCAACGGACCTACCAAGTCAATGCTTATAGTTTCAAGTGGCTTGGAACAGTCCTTCGCATCACCTAAGAGACCGGGAGGAGGCAATTGTGAGTGTTTATATGCGGCGCACTTATCACATTTACTAACGTAGCTAGCCACATCCTTATACATGTTGGGCCAGTAGTATCGCAGTGCAAGTCTTTTATAGGTTTTAAACACCCCGAAATGTTGATGTGATGTGATTCCAACCTCTTTAACAAACATCTTTTCAACATAGGCGCCACAGACAGCCCCCTTTGCAGGGGCTGCCTTGACGCCGAGGAATCAGCCGCCCACGTCATCCTGGAATGCAAGGCCGTGGCTTCTCAACGTGCAGAAATCCTCGGAACAATGAGGTCGCTCCGCGAAGCCTGTGAAGCTCCCAAGAAGCTTCTGTGCTTTTGGGCGGAGCTAGGCTGGCTCTGTTAGCCAGAATCCCCACGCACAACGGACCGATTGAGAGTCTAAGTGCGGAAAAGGGAGTCCCATCATCATCATCACCCCGAAATGTGGCGATAATTCGCCATTACGGTGACTCTTTAACAATTCTTGTCGATTGCCCTCCGGTACTACCTGCTTCCAATCATAGTCACTAGCTACCCCGAATTTATTTTTTGCATATCGGTAAAGTTGATCCCCTTTAATAATAAAGTTAGGACACGATCTGGGCGTACTGACACATTTGTCCCACAGCCCTTTAAACGAAGTGTCAGTGACGGACACTTTAATTTCCAGCACCGGAACGCCACGAGACAAGGCTTCTGGAACCACATTGTCCCTGCATTTGCGGTGTTCAATGGTAAAGTTATAAGGTGATAACCGACAACCCCAACGGGCTAATCGACCAGAGGGATTGGTTAAATTAAAGAACCATTTTAAGCTCGAGTGGTCGGTTATTTATTTATTTATTTATTTATTTATTAAAACTTTATGCACAAGTAAAAGAAATACTGTACAAAGGCGGACTTAATGCCTGAGGCATTTTCTACCAGTCAACCTTAGGGTGATGCAGAGACAAAACATGGTAGGTGCAACATATGAAATGTCAAATGATTATAAAATACAAGACTACACACTAATACATAGATACATACATACATACATACATACATATAAACAAAAAGAACTGTGAGGAGAAAAAAAAAAAAATATCGGTAGAGGAGAAAAACGAATCCAGTAAATCAGCGCTGGACAGTTCCGGCCAACTTTTGACGGATATGTTCACGTGCCTTCACTTTAAAAGATAATCGACTGGTTGCCATCCTGATGTTCAGAGGGAGCGCATTCCAAAGAAAGACCGCCTGGACAAAGAAAGAAGAATGAATGAAGCCAGAACGGTGAGAAGGACATCGTAGAAGACGATTGTTAGTGGAACGAAGATTTTTAGCATGCGCAGAGCATAAATATTGAATTTGGGAAGTCATGTAAGAAGGAGCAGTGGGATTGTCGAGAATGGAGAACAATGTATTCAGAGCCCTCAACTCTCTGCGCTGGCGAATGGGTAACCATTTTAAAAGCAGCCGATGCTCGGAAACATGGTCATACTTACGAAGATTGAAAACGAATCGAATGCAGTTATTCAGAAGACGGTCAAGTTTATTGAGGAGATCTGCATTCAGGTCATAGTAACACACATCACCATAGTCAATTATGGGAAATATTAGGGACTGTACAAGCATTGCCTTTACGTGTGAAGGAAGAAGGTTTTTCAACCGATATAGCGACCGCAACGTTCCGGTGACTTTAAACGCAGGACCGCCTTCCAAGTAAGGACGATAGTGTTCCACGGCGAAGACCACAGCGAGGGCCTCAGGCTCCGTTGCTGAATAATTGCGTTCCGCCGGATTAAGCGAACGACTGCAGTAGGCTATTGGGTGCTCCTCCCCATTTATGACCTGAGTCAGAGTGCCCGCTATCCCAAAACTGGATGCGTCACAATGAATCTCAAAAGGTTGAGAGAAATCTGGACAAGCCAATACTGGAGCAGACACCAACGCCTCTTTCAACGTTGAGAACGCGGTTTTGTCTCAGCCGTCCACTCAAAAGGCGGCGCTTTTTTGCTAGTACTCGTTAGTGCGTTTAAAGGGGCTGCTATCGAGTTAAAGTTTTTAATAAAACGTCTATAGTAAGAGGCCGTTCCAAGAAACATTTTCACTTCCTTACGAGTTTTAGGGGTTGAAAAGTCGACGATTGACTGAACTTTCGACGGATCAGTGTGTAAGTCATGCTCGTCCACTCTGTAACCCAGATATTTTAGTTCACGTCGAAAGAAACAGGACTTAGGTAAATTAATTGTCAATTTAGCCTGCCTTGATTTGTCTAAAACCCGTTTTAGAAGTGAAATTTGCTCCTCTAAGGTTGATGAGTCATCTAAGTAGACGAACACCGTATTACCAAACTCTGGGCCGAAAAGTCTGTCCATTAATCGCTGTTGGGTGACTGGCGCTCCTGTCAACCCAAAGCACATAACTTTAAACTGGAACAAACCTCGACGGGGAAACGGGGACGCTGTTTTTTCTTTGGATGAAGCGGAGTCCAATTCGATTTGCCAAAATGCAGATTTTAAATCAATCGATGAAAGATATCGCGCGTCCCGCAACTGGTCTAAGATGTGAGAGACGTAGGGCAGTGGATACGCATCTTGTTTACTGACCGCATTCAGCTTTCGGCTATCCAGGCAAAATCGCCATTCCCCATTGGGTTTTGGAGCCAGCAGAACCGGGTTATTCCACGCGCTATTGCTAGGTTCCACGACTCCCATCTCTAACATTTCATCCAGCTGACGGTTTAGTTCCTTGAGGCGTTCAGGTGATAAAGGATAATAACGCTGTTTAATAGGAGGAACTTCACCTGTGTCTATTTTATGACGCAACAGATAGGTACGACCTAATCCTTTAGCCTCAAAGTAAACCTTCTCAAAATCTTTAATTAATAACTCCGCTTCATTCTTTTGATCCGGTGTTAATTCGTCAAACGGCTGTAGGTGCCTAACCTCAGAGACGCAAGTATGACCTCTATTGTTTTTTAAATATTTTAATGGTAATTTATTAAAAAAATTTGGTGCCAAATTAAAGGCCTTCCAAAAATCAACACCAAAAATCACCGGTGTGGTAATGTCTGGAATAATATGGAATTTAATAACCTTAGTCACTCCTATGAGAGTCACTAGTAAAAATAAATAACCCTCCACGGATGCCCGCGAATCATTGGCAGTTACGTTGCTGCCCAACTGTCATGAAGGGGACTAAGGGAATCAAAATTACCAGAAACTAAATTTTGTCCTCCAATAATGAGGAATACTTTGCCCAATCAGGATTAGATAAATTATGCCTCAAGAGTGGAGGGCACGATTTTTCTACGTAAGTTTTATCAGCCAGAGATTATTACTCTTTGACCTATTAACTAACATCATGTCATCTGTAGATAAAAGAAACCCAGTATGTACAATTTATACAGATATGTCCAAGGCTTTTGATTATGTGGAGCATAAAATTTTATTACACAAGCTACATAGTTACGGTGTAAGAGGAAACATTTTAAAGTTGATAGAATCGTACTTGAAAGATAGACTGCAATGCGTGGAAGTTTCTAGAATTAGACAATATATTATGTATCTGAACCAAGGATTACAAAGTATGGTGTTCCTCAAGGTAGTGTACTTGGACCGCCACTTTTTTTGATATACATCAACGATCTCCCAAAAGTAACAACAAACAATATGGTTCTTTTTGCGGATGACAGTACACCTGTAATTAAATGTGCAAATAAAAATGATTACGAGCAAGACATTAATACTGCTTTACAAAATATAATTAATTGGTTACATAATAATAATTTAATAATAAACCTAAATAAGACAAAAATAATGCACTTTCATCAACGTAGTGAATACCCGAATGTTCGTATTGATTACCATGGCTGTAATATTGAGGAAGCAAGTGAGGCTAAGTTTTTAGGCATAGTGATCGACAGCAAACTCACTTGGAAACCTCATATTGAAGTCCTTTGCAAAAAGCTTAGCAAATCTGCATATGCTCTCTTACAACTTTCAAAAGAAGTCAATAGTTCATCGTGACATGGTAATCTTATATTGATTCGATTGAATGTGGTAATACATAAATATATTAATGAGCCCTTTATAATGTAGCTAAAACTGTTTGCATGCCTTAGTTAAGGTAGTTAGTACAGGATCATTTTGAACTTAACATCTGTAACTTGTACCTATTTTCTGTGCAAATAAAGAACTATTCTATTCTATTCTCTTTTAACAGCCTACCATGGACTAGTTGCCTCTGTTCTGCGGTATGGTATTATTTTCTGGGGGCAGTCTACCGACAAGGAACTAGTATTTAGAATGCAAAAGAGATGTATACGGTCAATGTTGGGTCTAAAAACAACTGATAGCTGTCTTCCCTATTTCAAATCTCTAAAAGTTTTAACTTTTCCTTCCTTATATATTTTGGAAACAGCTTTGTTTGTAAAAAACAATCCACAATTATTTAAAAAACTGTCGGAAGTCAGAATTAATCCGATTCGGACTCAGTATTTAAACAAGATATGTCATGTAAAATTTAAAATCGCGCTAGTGAAGAAAAGTTTTTTTGGGTATTGCCCCGCGCATTTCTAATAAAGTACCTGATGTAATAAAAAATATGACTGTAATAAAATTTAAAAGGGCGCTAAACGAAATATTAATCGAAAAAAGTTATTACACGATTGACGAGTTCCTTAATGATAAATCGCTGACTAATTGACTTATCTTGTAATTTTTATAGCTGCTACTATGTACATAACCTGATTGACATACCTATTTCCAATTGACATACTTATTATTTTATCTTTTTGACATACCTATTTCCAATTGACATACTTATTATTTTATTTTGTTTTGACATCATTGTGATAATTTTTAGCAGCGTAAACATTGTAACACTTATTTAACTTTGACATTTATAATTTTTATGATTTGATTTGACATTTATGATTAGTAGTGCAATCAGTCCGACATTTTTCAGATATTTTTTTTTATTGTAATCTAAACGACATTTATTTAACAATTGTAATTACTATTTAATACTTTTTATTACAATCTTAATATGACATTTGTTTGACTAAATTTGACATTTATAATTTTTGCAATCGTAATTTGTATTGTTATTTTTTATTTTGTTTGATTTAAATTTGAGAATAGGTACTATATTATTTGCATGCCCGTGCGATGGTAAAATATGGAGTACTATACCTACTATGTAAAAAAGAACATCTTTGTACCAATACCCATGTTTGCAAATAAATAAATGATTGATCGATTGATTATATAATTGGATAGTGATCACTGCCATGTGACAAACTGGTACACTCCCAATGACACGCCGCTACGATATCCAGTGTGCAAAAAGTGAGGTCAACACAACTTTTATTCTGACCAGGAAAAGACCTACGGGTTGAGCAACCATTGTTTAGGATACACAGGTCAAGGTCATCCAAGATTTCAACTAAATAATAATAATATATTTATTTGCGTAAAACATGGTATAAAAAGGTCTTACAGTACAAAAATAGAGCAGACATGTTTTGCCAAGATTAAACATAGCATGCAAATATTTGTTATAACAATTTCCTTAACAAAATTATTATTATTATATTACAACAACACTATTTTCGTTCTAGGAATTGTTTTATACTATAGAAGTTGTTATCAATTAACCATTCATACAATTTATTCTTAAAAGCATATCTCGAGTTTAACATTTTCAGATTACTAGGTAGTTTGTTATGCATTCGTACACACATAGTTAAGCAGCTTTTATTGTACTTAGCAAGCCTTTTTTTTTTTTTTTTTTTTTTTGGGTGGGAAATCATCAAATGACCCCTCCCGCTCTGGGCGGAGCGGAAGGGAGTGTCAGACTCTTACTGACTAAAACCCACCCGTGTTCCTTCAGTTGCCTGTGCCAGGGGCCACGGTATCTCTTTCGAACAACCCGCGACCCTGGCGGGCATCGGCCCTAGCGGACCCCGTCAGTTGGTGCTGACATCTCCTTGAGGCGCGCGTGGAACACAACGCGCCGTCGACCCGGGCCTGGTCCTTACCGGACGGCGAGCTGCCCATTGCTCGCCGTCCGCAAGCCCGCGCCTACGGTGGCCGGGAATCGGCTATCGATTCCTACTTAGCAAGCCTGGGAGCACTGTTAAGTACAAGTCTGTGAGGATCTCGTCGGCTTCGAGGATTTAAATCGTTTGCTATTTTAAATAACTCCTTATGTTTCCATACAAACATGCATATTTCATTAATATACAGACAAGGTAGCGGTAACAAGCCAAGTTTCTTAAATACTGGCTGACATGATTCCTCAGGATGAAGTCCGTATAGAGCCCTAATGCATTTTTTTTTGAGCAACAAATGTTCTATTCTGGTCGGTCCTGTTACCCCATATTATAAGTCCATAACGTAATATGGATTCCACATACGCATGGTAAGCTAATAAAGCTGTTTTAAGATTTGTACTTTTTTTTACTTGTCTAAGAGCATACACAAATTTATTTATCTTGCTTGAAACATTGTCTACATGCACTTTCCAATGTAGATCTTCATCAATAGTAACTCCTAGGAACTTGGTATATGTTACTGGTTTAATTTTGGGTATATTTAATTTAAAGTTAAATTTCTGATTATTTGATTTATTAAATCACACTAATATTATAAAGGCGAAAGTTTGTGAGTGTGTGTGTGTTTATATGTTTGTTACTTCTTCACGCTCAAACGGCTGGAATAATTTTGATAAAATTGTGTATGGAGGTAGCTGACACCCTGGATTAACATATAGGCTACTTTTTATCCCGATATTCCCACGGGACCGACAATTACGCGGGTGAAACCGCGGGGCGCAGCTAGTTGTATATAAACGGATTTGTCAAGGTTTATTTTCAAGTTATGTACATAAAGACAGTTAATTAAAATATCAATTGTATTGTTAATGTCAGCTTCGTGCTCGTAAATTGTATTTTTTTTATTGGATGTCACAATAATAGAGATGTCGTCAGCAAACAATATGCACTTATATTTCGTTATTTTAATTATGTCATTTATATATATCAAGACTAAGATCGGACCTAGTATGCTTCCCTGTAGGACACGAAACTTATTACATGTATATTTCGATGAGTGTAGCGTTACTTCTTTATCTTCGTTAATGTTTGTTATGGTAACGCATTGTTGCCTGTTATCAAGGTATGATTTTATCCACGGTAAGGTTGGCCCTCTAATCCCGATTGCTTCTAACTTTTGCAGTAGTAGATCGTGTGAAACTAGGTCGAAGGCTTTCGATAAATCAAAGAATAATCCTGTGGTTAGATTGTTGTCATTGATGTTAGTTAATATAACGTTTATGAGGGCATAGATTGCTAGTGTTGTAGACTTCCCCTTTTGAAAGCCATGCTGTTCTTTTTTTATAATATTGAACTTTGTACAGTAATTTGCCATTCTTTTGTACATAGATAAGATTGGTATTAGGGTGATAGGGCGGTAATTGTTCAGGTCACGCCTGTCTCCTTTCTTGTAAAGTGGTCTAACAACTGAAAGTTTTAGAGCTTCGGGGAAAATTCCCTCATAGAATGACAAATTAATCAAGTGTGTTAGTACTTCAACAATGTCGTCGGCACAGATTTTAATGATATTTGTGTTAATTTCGTCGTGCCCTTCAGAATTTGTGTTATTTAAAAGCAGTATTTCCTGTTTAACTTCAGTTATCGATATCGGTTTGAGGAACATAGAGCCAACAGTTACATTATTTCTGGAGTTACCTGTGACGTTCGGCGGCATTGATTTGTTTGTTGAATCGATATAATGGTTATTAAAAGCAGACGCTATTTCCACTGGATTGGTAATAAGTGTGTTGTTATATCTGATACTGTCGATATTATGTCTAGAGTTTGTATTATTTAGCTCGTCTTTTATAACATTCCACGTAGCTTTGTATTTGTTATCGTTTTTAATCGACTTCTTCAAAAGGAGGAGGTTTCTCAATTCGACCGTATATATATATATATTTTTTTTTTATGTGTTTTCGCGGATAACTTCGTCGTTTATGAACCGATTTTGATTATTCTTTTTTTGTTGGAAAGGGGATATGGCAAGGGTGGTCCCATGATAAGGAAACCAGGATCTGATGATGGCATCCCAGTGAAATCGAGGGGAATATTCGAAAATCGTAGGAGCGACTAGTACGTTTGTTAATTTTTTCATTAAGTATTTTAAAGCACTACAATTTAATGAAGGCCTGGAGTCGATCTGATGATGGAGCTGAAAGACAGTCGAGGGGACTCCTCAACGATTTACAGCAGTTACCTTGTGTTTGGGCTTGATTAATTTGTATTGATGTGAACTTTACACCTAGATGGGTTGTGACTGTCATTAGGGGTCTGGTGATGAAGACGAAGAACAGTTAAGGGAACTCCTCAACAGTTTACAGTAGCTACCTTGTGTATGTTCACCGATTACTCAAAGATGGCTGGACCGATTCCAAAAGTTCTTTTTTTATTTGAAAGGGTATTCTCTCGAGGTGGTCCCATTATAACCAAGTTGGAATCTGATGAGAGGATCCCATGGAAATCGAGGGAAACCCTCAAATTTTATAGGCGATTTGGGTATTTTTTAAAGTAACTTGAGCATTTGCTCTCGGAAATCATCGTTTGGAAATCATCAATGTGGAGCTGATGACAAAGACCACAGGTGGCCATCGGAACTACTCAATGACAAATATTTCACGGGTTGCGATTCGATTACTTTAATACGGTTGCTAAGCAATTTATGCTCGTCACAATGCGTATGGTGAGTGATTGTTGAGGAGTTCTCCTGGTTCTTACCGGGAGAACTCCTCAACAATTAACGTCCCAGCATCGGGAAAAGCAATATTTTGTAAAAGGTGATGAACAGTTGGCATTAGGCTATTGTAACTTAGATAAATTACAAACTGACCCACTAAAAAGTGAAAAATAAAAACATTTTTACAAAAAAAAACAACCGACTTCCAAAAAAAAACACTACAAATTGAAAAATAACTTCAATTTGTAGTGTTTTTTTTTGGAAGTCGGTTGTTTTTTTTTTGTAAAAATGTTTTTTAGATATGTATTTGATATTTGCATTTTTCCTGGAATTAAAGATGCATTTTTTAAGGAGATTGGCATATTTAAGGTATTTAGTCTTATTAATCGCAGATTTTTTATTATAAAATTGATGGCGCAGTGACCGTTTTTTTTACAACTTTTTTTTAAGCCTTTGCTTATCCAACTTTGTTTCTTTTTGTTATTTAAATTTACTTTTACTTTTAATTTAGGGAAACAAAGATTGTAAAGTAGGCAAAACGTTTCATAAAATTTATTGAATGCTGAGTTTGCGTTGTTAGCCGTGTATATTTCAGACCAAGAAAGATTACTTATGCATTCCTTAAACTTGTTGATGGTATCAGAACTATAATCTCTTTTGCTTATATAATATATTGCTTGATTTTGGGTTTTATGTTTTAAAAGAATAGTTAACATTTGTGCTGTATCGTGGTCAGACAAGTGAAGAGGCAAAACTGCTGCAGTAGCGTCGTGAATGTTACTCTGAATGTGATCTATACATGATGACTTACGTGTTGGTACATCAATATGAAATTTCAGATTATAGTTTTATGCTAGATCCTGCAATTGAGTAGTAATATTGCCTTTGGTAAGGGTGTTAATATTCAAATCACCCGCTAAAACTACATTCATTCTAGATTTATATTTTTGACTAGCTTCCGCCCGCGACTCCGTCCGCGCGGATGTCGGTCTTCGCGTGGATGGTTTATTTCTCCATTTTGAGTAACTCTGACAATGACATCTTATAAATATCTATTGGACCCAAATACGGCTAAGCCTATAATAATTAAGGAGATCCCTCTATTGAGCTACTGCTGTTGAGCTCGCGTTCTGTAGTAAGTATTTTTTTCATAGTAATTCCGACCTTGATAAGTAGCATGTAGCAGTAAATTACTGACAATGACGAAAAGTTTGCAATAATAAAAAAGTGATCGTGACAATGCGACAGAAAGTTAATTGAGAGCTTCAGCATACACAACATTGTTAGTGAGCTCGTCCGGAATATGAACATGAAGATTTCTTGGACTGCTCACATGGGAAAGAGCTACGTAAAGTTGCCCGTGTGAAAAACAACTCGCGGTAAGATCTACGCCAGCAACTCCTAGGGTCTGACCTTGAGCCTTATTTATTGTCATGGCGTAACACAAAGCTACAGGAAACTGTATTCTCTTAAATTTAAATGGAAAATTATCCACTACGGGTAATGCAACGTGTGTTCGCGGTTCTACAGAACAACGTCTATGAATAAAACCGAAAAATAAGATTTTTTTTTCTACGTATTTTTCCCGGATAAAAAGTATCCTATTTTATGCCCAGAATAATAAAATATAATTATACCAAGTTTCATCGAAATCGAACCGTTAGTTTTCACGTGATGCCTGCATATACAGACAGACAGACAGACAGACAGACAAAAATTTTTTTAATCACATATTTGCAGCCAGCAACACCCCCCGCTATTTATTTTTTCAATATTTTCAATGTACAGAATTGACCCTTCTACAGATTTATTATATGTATAGATGAAGTATATTATGCATGAGACTATTTAATTTGATTAAGAATTGGTTCGGGTCTGATTGAGGTGTTCTGTAGACACAAATTATAATTAATTTTTGATCTGTAAGTTCAATTCCGCAAACTTCGAAAGTGTTTTGCGTGGCGTGGCTTTTTATAAAGTGCAAGTCTTTGAATAATAGGTTTTTTAACAAAAATACAGGTACCACTTTGTTTTTCTCTACAGAAGTTAGAAGCCATCTCATAACCGTGAACTTTAATGTAGCTTTCGTAGTCTCTTTTGATAAAGGTTTCAGAAAGGCATATTATATCTGGGTCGTTTTGTTGTTCTTGTAGTTCTTGTAAAGTTATGTCTAGAATTTCTTTTTTTGATATGATACTGGCAATATTTTGGTGGAGTATTTTAAGGTTATGGGTTACTGGAGGAGATATTTTGGGCAAGAAAAAATGTGCTATTTCGTCTTATCTTCGGAAAATAGTACGGAATAGTTCCTCTTTGAGTTTTTTCTAGGGGATGTATAAAGTTTAGTGTTTGTGGTGTTGAATTCTTGCGTTGAAAATAGAAAGAAATTGTTCCTTTCTTTGGTTCATTTTTAGTGGCTTTTAATTTAAGGCTTGGTTTGTTACTCGCTATCTTCTTAATAAGTTCTCTTGGGTTTAAATAGTTCTCGCTGTAGTCATTATAGTGTATAAGGTAATTTATTTTGTTACATATGCCGTATGTGTTAGTGGTTCCACATTCTAAATATGGTTCCCTATCCATTTGCATAAAATTTTAAGACCTAATATAACTTAGCATAATTTTGTTTGGCACAATTATATTTTCGCATAATATAATTACGCATAACAGCTTACGCATAATTTTGTTAAGCATAATTTCTCTAACCATAATAATGATTAAACATAATATTCTAAAGCATAAATGTATTAAGCATAAAGTTTTAAAGCATAACTTTTTTAAGCATAATATCCTAAAGCATAAATTTGCCCGAAGAGGATATACCAATTTATTTCGACGATTGGAAAAAAACCATATCTCCTGAATCAGGTAATATATGTATAACATATTAATATAATATAACGTATTGAACAATTTTGTGTTTTTTTTTCGCTGTAGGAAGCATGAAGCAAGCAAGCATACAGCATGCAAGCAAGCATACAGCATGCAAGCAAGCATACAGCATGTTTTTGATACGATAGTTAAGATTATTTATATCTAAATTCTCATTTGTAAACACATTAAAAAAAATAAACATGTTGTTATAAAATGTATTTAACACAATTCGTAGTTGCGATAAAATAAAATGTATGTTATGATCGTTTTCTCCCACACAAATTACAAGTTTATCGTTAGGGTTTAACTTAGTATGACGACAGTTCATTATTATTTGGTTACTTAAAGCATTAGGTTTTGTTTCAGAAATTATGTTATATTTTTCATACTGAGTATTTTTTCTTGATTGAATAATAGCTGCTGCTAAGCCGACACATTGTTGAGAGCCAAAGATTAGGACTCTATTTGGTAATTCACTTTGTTGTTCTCGACCTCGAGTACAAGTAGACATCTGTGGGCAGATTTTTGACACCCGGGATTGTTGATGATTGTTACCATTATAGTGTTTGAGCGCGTCTATTTGTTTTTTGAAAGCTGTAAGCTGTTCCTGTGCGTTTACCAATTCTTGTTGTAGGCCTCTAATTTTCTGTTGTAGCATCCCAATTTTGATGCTTTTGATATCACTTACATTAGTTTTGCTAGTAAGTGGAGTAGAAGGTGTAGAGAAAGTCTGTTGTAGTAGGGACTGTTTTCTTCCTCTAATGATGTCTGCGTTTTTTCGATAGTGGGAGAATGGCAAAGTGTTTTTAACATTTTTATTTCCGTAGTTAGCTTATTTAATTGTTGACGAAGATTGTTATTATCTAATATTGTATTTTCTAGCTCATTCTCGATGCTATCGAGCTTTTTTGTAAGTTCTTTTATTGTGTCTTTCATTTCTAAAATTGTTAAAATGTCAGATATTGTTCCGTCTACGCTTTTAGACAGTTTATTAGGAGTGTTGTACGATTCCGTCGATGTTTCGTATTCGGACAGTTTATGGGAGTCTAGTACTTCGAACATATTAAGATTTGTTGGTTGTACAGCTTCAGACTGTTGATTTTTCTCAGCAGATTTGCATATCTGTTCCGGGGAAGAGCGGCTTGCTTGAGGTTTTTTCCTTGATGTGATGTTAGATACGTAGCTTGTATTAGAGACTTTTTTATTTTTGATGCATGTCGTACATCTCCATTTTTTCCTAGACTCTTGGTCCATAAGTCGGTAGGTTTGTTCCGGATATCCAATGCAATCTAATTCATACCGGTTGTTACATATTGCATATAAACCTTCCCCAAAAGAGTCGCAACGTTCAGAACCCCACCTAAAGTGATGGCAATTGAAGTGCCCCATAATTAGTATAGGGCCTTCCATGTTTTCCAAGGTACGCTTTAAGATTGGAAGGAAACTTTTAAATTGGAAGGATTGGTGAGGGTGAGCAATTTAGACCGATAAGAAGGTTATACCCTCCACCCTACCAGCAACGATGCTAATATTATCACCTAGAGAAGGCAAAGATACAGCCATAAGTGGAATACGATTGCTCACGCAGAGAGCAGACCCGCCATAGCCATCAGATCGGTCACATCTGAGAAGATTAAAAGAAGGTACACGGAAACTATGACTCGGAACTAGCCAAGTCTTAGCGAGGGAACGAGCTAAGGGTCTGTCCAATAGGAATGTGAGCTCATGCTTCTTATGAAACACGCTCCTCACATTCCACTGAAAGAACACGAACCGAGGCATTATTATAGAATGAAAGTGAGTTGATAAGTGTAGTAGCAACGTTGGACGGTAATTGAGTTCTATTAGATGAAGACATTAAAGTTACCAAGAGTTTACTAAGAAGTTCAATTATTGAAGACAAGTTTTCAGGAGATTCTGCTAGTTGACTATTGAGACCACAGCTAATAGGCTGAGAAGATTGAGGAGTGCTAGTGAGCTGCTGGTGAGTTGTTTTATCATGAGAGGGTCTTTGGCTTTAGGAACACAGATTTTCGGTATGATTGAGTCTGTGATTTAGCAATATAATAATAAAATAATTCATTTATTAGACATCAGAGATCCATGGGTTAGTTACAAAACACTTATAAACTATGTTAGTAAAACACACAAAGAATAGAAAAATAAAATCTTAACATTATTCTTGCCTCGCCAATATTCGCATAGAGTGTTGCAAAAAAGGTGAGTCAAGTTTATTTGTTAACATCCTCAGAATGCTACTTGAGCTCGACCGCGCCCTATGCAAAAGTGAGGCTGTCTTTAGTCTCATCATGGCATAAAAGTCATGGGTGTGAGCCTGTGCGAACATGCCCGAGGCACTACAGAAACGCGGCAAGCCCAAAAGCATTCTGAAGCTGTTATTGTACTGGATTCGCAGCTTATCCAATACTCCACGCGTATAACTGACCCACAGGCTATTCGTGTTCGGGCCAACATATTAGCTCTCACAACAAGAGCTCTGCGTTCTCGCTCAATATCTGCATGATCCCTAAGGTCGTCCGTTACACAGTGTCCTAAGTATTTAAATTGTGTCACTCTATGCATTACCTGTGCAATGTTTGCATAGCTACGAGTAGAAATGGGAACAGTTTTACTTGCCTCAGAATATGAAATCACTTTCTCAGCCATAATTTTTTTAAAGTCTTCTTCCTGCTGTACTCCGGACAGGCCCTGCTATTTGCAAAGTGACCTCCAGAGCACAACAAACGGAAAGCCTCGCTCTCAGCAATGCTGCAACCATCACCAGGGTGATCATTGCCACACTTACTGCAACGGGGTTTGGAACGCCAAAGAGATTCTACATGACCAAATCGGCAACTCTTGCGGCATTGAATGGTGGGGTAGACAAACTGTTCTACAGCAAGAAAAGTATAAAAACAGAAAATTCGTGTGTGTAAAACTTGGCCATCAAACGTGATGACACAAGTTTCTGTGGGCCTGTATTCAGTTAAACCGTCTTTGTAAACCTTTCTATTTAATCGCCTAACTTTTATAATTGGACCACAGCCTACTGGGACTTTTAAATATGTTAGCACTTCCTCTTCTGAGGAGTCAGTAGGAATTCCACTTACAACACCCATACGGGTTATATTAAAGGATGGAATGGCAGCTTCATACGAATTTGTCGCTAGGATGCTATTTATTTTAGGAAAACTTACAGCTAAATGCGGGATGCGAACTCAAATGAAACCCGGTTTCTACCAACTCGCTTGACTGCAACAGTATTTGATATTTTCTGATTCGCCAAAAAGCGCCCAAATGTAACTGGGTGTAAGGTAGTACCAGAATTAGCTTGAGTTTCCTGACGGGAAACATAAACGATGAAAGGGCCTTTATCTGTTACTAAGTACCTAAGATGGCCTACGTGGGTTCGCGGTTGTTTGGTAGGACGATTTGGTATATCCTCTTCATTACCGGGACGTTTGCGAATGTTAGTCTGGGATGGGAGGATTTGTGACTCCAGGTTATACAGACCACATCTGCAAACTGGCTTAATGGGTTGGGAGTGGGCTTAGGTTAGATGTAAAGCCGGGGGTACTAGGTATATCATCAGGAGGGTCTGGGGGTTTGTTTTTATCCATATTCATCTTGAATACAGATAATCGTGACCAATATCGTTAAAAAGAAAACAGTAAACAAACCTGACAGCAGGCAACTACATGACAAAACACAAACAATCACATTAACAAGTCACAATAAGCACAATATCACAGAAAAACCGCAAAAATTCGGACACACGTGTTGACAGTCTGCTGAATGGTAATCTCATGAGGCACGTCGACCTGCAGGACGCGCAATTCGGTTTTAGAGCCGGTCTGTCGACGGAAAGCGCCATACTTTGCCTGAAACATACTGTCAAGTACTACACAGAGAGAAGGACGCCGGTATACGCGTGTTTTCTCGACCTATCAAAAGCTTTTGATCTCGTAGCTTATGATGTGCTATGGGAGAAGCTAGAAAGCGCGGGTGTACCGGTGGAATGAACCTCTCTTCTCAAGTACTGGTATTCAAATCAGAAAATTCAGGTGAGATGGGCCGGTACTTTGTCGGACGACTATAAATTGGAATGTGGTGTGAAACAAGGGGGGTTGACCTCGCCATTATTGTTTAATTTGTATGTAAATCAGCTGATTGAACGGCTCAGTAGCACCCATGTCGGCTGTTTCATTGATGACAAGTGTGTTAACAATATTAGCTATGCAGACGACATGGTGCTGCTGAGCCCCACAATCGGCGGATTAAGGAATCTGGTGTCTCAGTGTGAGGCATTTGCGATGTCCCACGGGCTTAAATATAACTCTGAAAAGAGTGAACTCCTTGTTTTTAGAGCCGGTACTTACTGTCCCGCATACGTTCCCCCTGTCGTACTAAATGGTGCAGCTTTAAAAGTAGTGGACAGGTTTAAATATCTGGGTCACGTTGTGACAGTTGACCTTAAGGATGACGAGGACATAGAAAGGGAGCGCAGGGCTTTGGCGGTGAGAGGCAATATGCTCGCTCGCAGGTTCGCACGCTGCACCAACGAGGTGAAAATAACACTTTTTAAGGCGTTCTGCCAGTCGTTTTACTCGAGTGGTCTGTGGGTGAAACATACACAGCGAAACTACAGAGCCCTGCGCGCCCAGTATAATAGCGCTTTTAGGATGCTGTTGGGGCTGCCGTGGCGCTGCAGCGCGTCTGGTATGTTTGCTGAAGCGCGTACGGATGGCTTTCAAGCCACCATGCGCAAGAAAGCAAACTCCTTGCTGCAGCGCCTACGAAGCAGCAGCAACAGCATCCTACTGGCTATTGCTACCCGTTTTGACTGTCCTTTCCAAAATCAGTGGCTAAGCACAGCCATAGGCATCAGTTAGGTATAGGTACTAACCGTACTAACATAATTTTAGGTACATTTTTCTGTTACTAACACACTAATAGCTTATGATTTTTGTTATTTTGTGTTTATAATTATGTAACTTATATGGAGATAATCTGAAATAAATAATAATAATCCATCATCACTGACAGGACTTAATTGTTGCCAATAAGCCTGATATAGTGGTGGTGGATCGATCAGAGCGGCGCGCAATGATTGTTGACATAACCGTCCCGCATGATCAGAATCTCGTGAAAGCCGAGAAAGATAAGCAAATCAAGTATCTTGACTTGGTTCGCGAGGTTGTCGACAGGTGGGATGTGGACTCAGCGATCATTGTGCCGATAGTCGTGACAGCCAATGGACTAATAGCCAAGAGCCTCGACCAACACCTGAGGAGGCTCTCGTTGGGCAGCTGGATCAAGGGCTTGATCCAGAAAGCGGTACTTCTGGACACGGCCCGCATTGTTAAGAGGTTCCTATCTCCGGAGCCCTGACCGCCGGTAGCTTGGACCCTGTTCCCGATACCGGTGGGCTACTATTTTTTATATTTTAAATGTTTTTAATTTTTTAAACTAATGTTTAAAAATATAATTTATATGTATTCGGTTTAATAAAGGAATATAATTACCCAAAAGCACATTGTTACGAGAATCCCGCAAACCGCGTCAATATCGTGTCTTGTTAACGGCAAGGAATCGAAATGTCAACCGTACGAACAACATGTATTTTGACAGTTCAATCCACGCCATTGTGTCATAGATAGAGAATATGTTAATAGCAGAGCAAGGAATCGTTAAGTGCTCGTAGTGAATTAGGGCCCAGGCCACTAAAACAGTTTTACGTTAATGTCAACCAAAGACTATGTGATGTCAACAGACGAAGCACGTTTAGTCAGTAGACCAGCCGCGACCAGCCGCGACCAGCGAGGCAGAAACAACATGTCATTTATTTGTTTGATTGTGTTGCAGGCACTGTAACTCTGGATATAGCAACAAAATGGATCGGTGGCAATGAGTTTAAGATCTGGCCCCCATTTTTACGGATAGCCCCTGGAGACAGCGCCAACGTGTACCTGCAGTACACCGCCGTGTGAGACCTTGTTTTACAGTATTGTTGATAGTATTCATTCGTGAGGACTTGGAAAGTATAGGATGTGTATGGCGAGGCATTCCTCGTGCCTTGAGGTTATGATTTGCTGGACGGTGCACTGCAACAGTCCCGTATCTTGCTGAAATGCTTTAATATAATAATATATTTATATTTTTTTTATTCAAAATTATAGGGCATGAAAATTAGTACAGTTTTGCTTAAATAAAAATTATATTGCTAAGACTTACGTGCCTGAACTAGGTAGTCCTGTGTTTCAGGCGAGAAGACCTAAAATAGTCTTTTAAAATTAACAAATAATCGAAAGTTGACAATAGACAAATAATTATATGTTGAGTAGCTTAACACTTAGTTTCTAAACTTGATAAATATTTAACATAAGTGAAAATTGTATACCTATATTTACTTTAATACAGTTAGTAAATTTTCTGTTTCTTCATAAGACATACTTTGGAGAGCATCCTTGAGGATTCTCTTACAATTTTTATAGTTCACAGAATAAATGTTTGCTTTCGAGTTTAGTCTATTATATAGGAGAGGTCCAAGGTACAGGTAAAATTTGGATATAAAAGCATGCTTTGTTGAAATTTGTGGACAAACTATATCTTTACGTCTTTTATTAGTATATCTAGCGCTGTAGGGTAGAGCTTTGTGTTGTTTTAATACAATGCCCATAATAAATAGCTGTCGAACTGTTAATACTTCACAAGATTTGTACAGGAGGTTAGTAGGGAAAAGGAAAGGGCGGAAAGTAGAGACTTTGAGAATCGCCCTCTGAGCTCTCTCGATGGTTAGTAACTTTGTTTTACCCGCTCCACCCCATGTGGTAATACAGTAAGTTAAAATCGATTGACATAGAGCAAAGTAAACGTGTCTAACTAATTTTGGGTCAGCAATACAGCGTAACTTTTTAAAAACAAATATCAACTTGCGAATTCTATTATTTAAAGCTTCTATATGTTGTTTAAACGAAAGTGTGTCATCTATTATAACACCAAGGTATTTTGTTGTATTTGCCATTTTAATTTTAGGACAAACACATTGGTTATCTGTTGGAATTGTGCAATAATGAGCATATAATGTCGAGGTAGAGCCAGTTGATGTTTGCTTGCGCATCGAAAACTTAATATAATTTGTCTTGTCTGCATTTAGTGTTAGTAAATTAAGTTGAAGCCATTTATTAACAATATTAAATCCGTGTTGCGCAACTTTGTAGACATTTTTTTCTGAGTCAGCCGAGAATAGAAGGGCAGTGTCGTCGGCATAAGAAACAATTTGGCCATGATCTAGACTTAGATTACAAAGATTGTTTATGTATATCAGAAATAATGTAGGCCCTAAAATACTTCCTTGAGGGACTCCGAAGGACGTGTTTTTTTTTTTATCCTCGCTGAGAACATCTCCAATTCCTACACATTGGGTACGACCTTCTAGATAGCTCTTAAATAGTTTCAGCTGGGTGCCTCTGATACCTATGGTTTCAAGCTTGTGCAACAGAATAGGAATAGAAACCGTGTCAAAAGCTTTGGCGAGGTCCAGGAAGATTCCTACTGTGTGGTTACCATTATCAAGTTCTTGTCCTAGATAGTTAGTCAGATGATGTACGGCATCGTCTGTTGACATTTTAGGCCTAAATCCAAACTGCCGCTGAGACAAAATTAATTTATCCTCTAAGTATTTGTAAAGCCTTTTATTTATAATTTTTTCTAATATTTTAGACATAGAAGGCAGTAATGAAATAGGTCTATGATTTGTGACTTGATCTTTACTGCCTGATTTATAAACGGGGACAACAACAGCTTTTTTTAGGCACTCGGGAAAAACACCTGCAGATAAACATTTTTGGAAAATATAAGTTAGTGGCGGTACCAAAATGTGCTTGAACTGTTTAATAATTTTATTTGATATGTTATCCCAGCCAACTGCACAGTCGTCTTTCAAACTCATAATTATCATTTCTACCTCAGTCTCGTCAGTGTCTAGCAATGCAAAGGATGATAAAATAGTGCTACACGTAAATGGTGTGCTTGTTAAATATTGCGATTGGCCCCGAACTTTTTCAGTCAAACACTTTCCCACGTTAACAAAGAAATGATTTGCAATGTTGGCAGATGTTAGCTGTGATGAGTGTGCTTGTAACAAACTTGAAGATGACTGATTTTGTTTCGAATTAAACGTTATACTTTTAATAAAATTCCAGATTTGTTTACTATTTGTACCAGCCTTTTCTAGTGCAGTTTTATCGTAGTTGTTTTTTACTTTTTTTAGAAGATCATTACAAAAGTTACGATATCATTTATACGACAGTTGCAAAATTAAATTATCTGGATTGGATTTAGCTTTAATATGCAGTTTATCTCTATTTTTCATACAGCGAATGAGTCCTGTCGTGATCCATGGTTTTATATTGTATTCTTTGTTTTTTAGCCGAGATATGACAGTATTCTTCTGAATTGCATATTGTACATGTTTGATTAAGTATAACATACAAAACTGCGGATCAGTGGAATCGTAGACTGGGTCAAATTCGATATTGCGTAAGTCTTCTTCAAGTTTGTTTACATTTAAACGCGAAGTTGTGCGAGTGACTACTTTTGGTAATTTACAATTTAAAATAAGTAGGTTAGCACTGTGATCGGTTATTGTTGAATTAGTTACAAGGGCAAGTGCGGGGAAATTCGACTTGAGTATTATATGGTCCAAACAGGAGCCAGTTTGATGTGTAGGAAGCGTGTGAGCGGGAAGCAAGCCATGGAAAGCGCATAGGTTAAGGTATTCCTCAGCGGATGCGTCAGCACTTTCTGGAAGAATATTGATATTAATATCTCCAATTAGAATTGTATTTTTGAAAGATGATAGGTTCTGCAAGGTGTCGTTTAGAGAGTCGGTGAAATTGTTTATATTTCTAAAAGAGGGAGGTCGATATAAGGCAAGTATCGCTAATTCTGACCCAATTTTAATTAACAATCTGTTACAGTCGTGCATATTTGGTTCCTCGACAGACACATTGAGATGGTTTCTTGCGTAAACTACCACCCCATCGTTCTGATTGTAATTTATATTACTTTTATACATATTATATCCCGGAATTAGTGGTATGTTATATTGTTTGGAAAGCCAACATTCGGTTAAGACAATAACGTCACAGTTTATGTCTAGACGTTGTATAAAAATGTTAAAATTGTCGAAATTCTTAAAAATACTGCGAATATTTTGGGTTAGAATGGTTAGTGGACTAGTAGGAGGAGAGATATTGTTTACAATGCTCTACATCACAAACACGGCATTCAGATACAGAGAAATTATCTATGTCACTAATTAAATTATTAATCATAATTATAACTAAATATAAAAAATAACAAACAAAACAAACAAGGCTAGAAAGATACGTTATTAACGGCGCTCTTAGGCGCCTCCATAATCAATAGTATCTGGGGGCACGGGAGTGCCCCCGCCAAGACGAGCCAAGCGAAGCGCAAGGGCACTACCTACCTTTTCTCGAAGCACTTCGTCGTATTTTTGAACCCTCTTAACTTGGGTTTGGATTATACCAGATAAACAAAATTTTCGGGATATGATGTCAGTGGTTGACTTATTAAACCTATAAAGTTTCAATTGCATAGCTCTTATACTTTAGATTTTATTGATATCTAAAATACCCCGATTTCGTCACTGACTCACTGACTGATGATCATCAATATTCTTAAGGTTCTTCCTGAAGTCCTAGAAAGCTGAAATTTGGTATGTAAGCTAGTAATAGTACACAAACAACAAAAAAATCTTAAAACTTGAAACAAAAAAAGAAAGAAAAAATGAACAACAGAAAAAATACTCGTATAAATATCATATTAAGCAACTTACAAAAAGAAATGAAATCCCACAAAAACATTTCATGTTAAATGTTGCCAAGACGAGACCAAGTAGCTCGCACTGTCAAAAAGTAATCAGATCTCATGTAGAGCCAAGCTTCTAACTCTACACGCCCTAACTCTACAAGGCCTAATTTCGCAAACTCTACACCTTAGTCAAAATATATGGCTTGGCCATTTCGCTACGTTCACATGAGCGCAAGGTGAAAAACTCTCATACTGTTATACAATGGTTCTTGTAATAACGAAACGGCCAAGCCATATATTTTGACTATGGTGAGGAGTTTGCGAAGTTAGGCCTTGTAGAGTTAGGGCGTGTAGAGTTAGAAGCTTGGCTCTACATGAGATCTGATTACTTTTTGACAGTGCGAGCTACTTGGTCTCGTCTTGGCAACATTTAACATGAAATGTTTTTGTGGGATTTATATACCTCTTTTCAGCCATTAGTTTCGCCGGACAGTCAACTGCACTTGTCTTGTGATTGCTCGGCTTTTTGAAGTGCAAGCAAGTAGCGCATTTGGGTTCCTCAGCCTTCTTTGTGCATTCTTTAATGGAATGACCCAGATCACCACAGTGGCCACAGGTAGGTGTGGTTTCCCGGCATGATTTGGCTGCATGCCCGTACTGCTGGCACATATAACAGCGTGTGACTAGAGTAAAGTCTCTTACAGGGCATGACGACCAATTCACAAACACTCTGTCTTTAGATATCAGGGCTTTGCGTATGTCTGCAGATACTTCTATTATATAATTACAGGTCTCAGCGTCCTTCTTACCTGACTTATGGCTTAACTTAATGGAGGTCAAAAAGGTCTCGAGGCTGTAGTCCTGTAGGTTCTCGGCTAAATTCTGGTGGAACAAACAAGTAAAAACTTCCTTTTCTTGCATGGACGAGGGCACTCCGATAACCACTACTCTAGGCTTCCTTTTTGGGGGCTCGTCTACAGTAAGGCCTGAATTTGATAACTGCATCGATTTTTTCACCTTCTCAATGTCGTCTTTTGTTTCTGTGCTGATAATGACACCGCCATTTTTCGTCTTACGCAGTCCTCTTACCTGAAGCTTCATTTGCTCTGGGCATATAATTTTTTGGACAAGTGTTTTTGTCTCCTCACTCGACTTTAGTTTGTCGCTAGGGTATATCGCCACTGAGCTTAAATTTATTGGCTGTATGTAATTGGTACCTTTTTTAACCATATCAGCAAAGGAAGTTCCGGTTTTTGGTTTGATAGAAGCTCCGATTGTCAGCTTAAGGTCTTGCAGTTGCTGCGACAGATCAATTTGGTCTTCTAGTGTTTGGACGGTGGTGTGGGCCCGGACAGCATTCATCTTCAGGGACTGATACTGAACGGCCATCTGCGATGTGCCGTGACTAACTTTTCGGCATAGGGTACTTACACGCAGTTTTTGCTCCATGTTTAATTTGCCCTCTGCTGCTATAGAGCACACTTCACTTAGGCACTGCTCAATAGACGACATCCAGTTCTGTATTTCCGGCGTCGATATCGCTTCCATCATGACGTCCTCTCTCTGGCTGGGCGGTTGAGGGTGAGGTGCGGGTACGGGCTCGGGTGCAGGTGCAGGTGCTGGTGGTGGTGCGGGCACAGGTGTAGGAGGTGGGCTCCGAGGACATCTTCCACCCCGGCTGAAGGGACTGGATGCCATTGTGATACAAGTTATGCACTTGTTAATCACTTATTATACATTTTCACAGAAACGATTTACACATATTATGCCTACGACAACAGTTTTCTTTACTACCGGATATTTGGTAGATCTAGGTCACGACTCAGCAAGTGATTTATTTATTTATTTTAATAAATCTTCGACACGTCCGTTCACAACAAGACTGCAAAATGAAGTCCAAAAATGAAGCTTTACGTTGTTGTGAACGGTCGTAATGGACAAGCCTCTGGTTATAGACATCTCTTTTCATAGTTATGTATACTCCTGGACCCTAGACAGTTTGACAGCGTTCAAAGGTTCCATCGTTTACCTTTCTTCGGCAGGACCACGTTTGGTGAATGAAAGACGACTATGAATCGAACATTTTGTTTTCTTATCTAAATCATACTAGGGTGGCTAGTTCCTTCGCTCCCTTTTTGGATCACTCACATTTTACTCGCCTTTCGGTTCTGCCGAACATTGACGATGGAACCCTGGAACGTTGTCTTTCTATAGTGGCTAATGTGTGCTCGCAGATGGCAGGCTGGGCCGGTGGAGGGATGCGCGTGCGTGTACGTGTACTGTGCCGGCGGGGTGGCGTGTGTGGCGGCCGGGTGCGGGGCGCGCGGGGCGGCGGGGGGCTGGTGCCGCGCCGCCGTGCCGGTGCGTGCGCTTACCGCGCGCGACTACAAGTTCCGCGTGACCCACCACGACTACACCGACGACCCGCACCTGCTGCCGCCTAGCGTCGCACCGACACACGAGTGACCACACCGACCCGCTGTGTGCTGCACTGTGAAACGAGTTCTCATAAAATCCAGTATGTCAATATACTTAAATGCGCGGTCCTGGATTGCCTACGTTGGCCGCTGTTATAATGTTAAATGGATCATAGTTTTTAATAAACTCGTAGAAGTATTTATTTATTTATATATACTTTATTGTACATCAGAACATACATAACAAAAAAATACGATTTTTAATACAAAACATACAATGGACGGCCTTATCGCTTTCTGCGATCTCTTCCAGGCAATCTTGGAATGGACAGTGAATGCGTGGATATAAAAAATGAGGTTGTCAGTGGTGCAAAATAATATTCTATAATAGATACATAGAATAATACATGTATAATACTGTATAATAGATACATAAATAAATACATACTAAATATACATATGAACAACGAAAATAAATGATGATACAGATTTCATTTGATTTGATTTAGATTGATACAGATTATTGCAGCTACAAAAACAAGATCACCACAACAAGTAATGTTCCTTCACGATACAGCTAACGATTGCGCGCGTTTTATTTGAACTGGCAATGCATTCCATAAACAAGCGGCCTGAACAGAAAAGGATTTGTCGAAAAATGTTGTAGAATGCATTGGCATTTTAAGCTTTAAATTATCCGATGATTTCAAAAACTTAGTGTGGGAGTCGCAAAACTACTGAAAACGTTTTTTGAGATAGAGAGGGGCGAAAGGGGAAAAGAGCACATTATACAATAAAGATAAAGATAATTTATTTGTCAAACATGCGTTTACATACAAATTAAGCATGCAAGATCTTAAATACAGGTAACAAGTCCATACATGTTTTGCCTGACGAGGCGTACAAATTATTTTTTTTATACAGGGTGTTTGGTGCATCGTTTGCCAAATGGAATTGGCCGAAAGGAGAGGTCATTTGCTATCTCTTAAGGCCCAGTAACTCATTCCTTGTTACACCGGTTTTTTTATTATGACTTTTTAATTTTTATTTAGAAAAATACAAGAACTCTGCATTTAAGCTTAAATTTAAAAAAAAGTTATGAGTGTAGCTTTCAAATTGCATTTTAATTCTTATGTTTACTCTTGTATGGTTCTATGAAATTCAAAATTACTTGATAATAACATCTAGTTCCTTTTTAATAACTCAAAAAGTTTTTGAAAAAAGGAAAAATATACTTAACACTCAATTTTAAATTGCTGTAAAAAAAAAAACTAAAAGCGATCGGGTTCTTCGAATTCTTTTAAAAAGTTCTCTAGTTTGTCCCCTTTCCAATGGTGTGCAATATACCAAAAAAAAACTTTTAATAACTTCAGTAATTCGCTAAATGTGTAATCGAGACACATCAGGCTGATATTCGATATTACGGTAAGAACACTAGTTTTCACATAAATAACATTCTTTAAGTAGGTGGATAGTGTTATCTCCCTCTTACTCAGTCTCTTATCTCTTTCTAAGGTTCTAACTTTCCTCGAACTTGAAATAAAAAATTGAAAAATAAATTAATAAATAAATTTATAATACCTAATTATAAATTTTGTTCACATTGTCCTCCACTATTGCGTTCACACGCGCGACATCTTCGTCTTATCTCGACTGTAGTGGTGTGTAAACGTATTTAAGCTTTGGTTTTTTTTAATGAGGTAATTATTAAATAAAAGTTTATTTTTTATTTCAAGTTCGAGGAAAGTTAGATCCCTAGAAAGAGATAAGAGACTGCGCAAGAGGGAGATAACCCTATCCATCTACATAAAGAATGTTATTTTAGGTGAAAACTAGTGTCCTTACCGTAATATCGAATATCAGCCTGATGTGTCTCGATTACACATTTAGCGAATTACTGAAGTTATTAAAAGTTTTTTTTTGTATATTGCACACCGTTGGAAAGGGGACAAACTGGAAAACTTTTTAAAAGAATTCGAAGATCCCGATCGCTATTAGTTTTTTTTTTACAGCAATTTAAAGTTGAGTGTTAAGTATATTTTTCCCTTTTTCCAAAAATTTTTTGAGTTATTAAAAAGGAACTAGATGTAATTATCAAGTAATTTTGAATTTCATAGAACCATACACGAGTAAACATAAGAATTAAAATGAAATTTGAAGGCTATACTCATAACTTTTTTTAAAAATTAAGCTTAAATGCAGAGTTCTTGTGTTTTTCCATATAAAAATTAAAAATTCATAATAAAAAAACCGGTGTAACAAGGAAAGAGTTACTGGGCCTTAAGAGATAGCAAATGACCTCTCCTTTCGGCCAATTCCATTTGGCAAACGATGCACCAAACACCCTGTATAACAAACAAATAATTACTTCAATAAAGCAAATACTAAAGACGGGTTCACTAACATCCATTATTACATTTTATGAGAATAATATTGGTACTCACAGAAATAATAATATAAAAGTTCAAGCATGTCAAAAGGTATCTGTCAAAAAGTCATTTATATTATAATAACATTTATCTGTTAGTAGATTTCGAATCTTATTTTTAAATTGATTTGTTGTCATGGCTTTATATGACTGTGGTATTTTATTGTATATTTTCGGGGCCATACAGAAAAAGCTTTTCCCCATGAGGGCAGTTTTTGCCGAGTGCAGGCAAATTTGATTATTTGTCAATAGGGACAGAATATGAGCATTCCTGCGAAGGCGAATTGGGGGGGCTATACTTCCAAAGTATTAAGCGATCTTGCCATAACATATTTAGTTACAAATGGTTTTTGCAAGTGTCACTGACCGAAATGATAGATGTTTCACGTCAATAATGTTGAGGGTGTTATTTTCCAAAGACTTCTTTTTTTCCGCCACTTTTTGTAATTTTTGGTACAAAATGTTCGAAACCTGAATAATGTCCTTTGCTGGCTGTTACCGTCTTAACTTGAAGTACGCTAAATAACGAGATCAAGGCTTGAAAACGTCAACGAAATGAAATAATTCAGCAATACTTAATTAATTATCTAAAGTGATCTAGACAAATCAACACCTTTTATCAAATAGCACCACAACACGCAGTTGGAACAGTAATTTTCTTTTACTCGATATACGCCCACCTAAGTCTTAACTTTGAATTTAGAACAAACTTTTTACCGACTTTAAAAAGAAGGAGGTTATCAATTCGACACGTATGTATGTAATATTATTGGAACTGCATTATATTCACATAAATGACTATTTATTAGGGCTTCCAAACAAATATACAAAATTTTATAAATATATGTATGAATGTTTGTCCACGCATTTCCGCAACTATTAATCGGATCATAAGCATTTTTAGGATTTCGAAATGGTAAAACGGAACCCTTATGGTGAGACTCAGTCTGTCTGCCTGTATGTCTGACTGTCTGTCTGTCACAGCTGGATATCTCAAGAACTACTAGTGCTATCAACTTGAAATTTGGAACAATTTTAGATGACGTTTGCCCAACTATTTTGCAAATAAGAAAAAAATAAAAATATATGTATAATTTTTGCAACAGGCATTGAAAGGGGGTCTGAAAAATTTGAAGTGGGGCTACTAGGGCATGTGGGGTATCATATGAAAGAGCGCAGTTTGCACATTCTCAAACATTTTTTTTAGGCCACACAGTTTTCGAGTTTTGATGAAAAATGTAAAAAAATACCGTTCCCCCATTATCTCCGAAGTTTGCAAAGAGAAAAATCTGATATAATTCTATGTGATAGAAGTTTATGTAGGTATATATTACAGGAAAATATAACGAAGTCTCTTAAAAGCACACTTTTTCAGAAATCATCAACAAAAGTTACATTAATTCCACTATCGGTCAAGAGATGGAGCTCACATAAAACTGCAATATTCTACACCGCAGTGCATAGGGTTAAAATTTTCTGACAAATATAGGCCTCGCCGATGAAAAAAAAAATTAAAAACATGATGGTACAGAACCCTCGGTGCAAGATTCCGACTCGCTCTTGACCGGTTTTTTTTATTGGCTTACATTTACTTCAACTCAGGGAATAGTGCAAGTTCCATCATAATGATTCAGTAATTTTCAAGATATGGACTAATACGTGTAAGCGTGACGGCCTGGCTTATTGATACGAGCTACGGGTGTAGTGTCAATGGGAAAACATCTGAAAACCGTGGTCAAATTCAAGTGCAATATTTACAACAAAACTATGACTACCTATTACAAACAAATATTCCAGTTTTTAATTAAAACTCAAAATTACGAAATAAAAAAATAATTTTAAAATATTAAACCGACTTCAAAAAAAAATTAACTCAAAATTCATGTGCCTCCGGAAAACATACAGCATTGTTTATGAAGAAGCAGTGTATACTTGGCCTCATTTGCGCGGTCAATAGCACGGATACTTTAGTCTAACTTAAGAATCTGACACTTGGCGGGTTTTCGTTGTGTTATAGTTATTTTTAATGCATATTATTTTATGGTTTTCTGATAACCCGCCAAGTTTAAATGGAACAATATTATTGTATTGATATCTAAAAAGTTTCAAACACAAATTACTTACAACAGAATTGCAAAATAAGGCCGGTGCAAAGAAAATGGTTTAGAACTTGGCGTTGGTTTCGATTTCAACTCTTTTGCTGGTCAAACATCTACACGAAGTAAGGAAGTTGGCCTTCTTTTTCAACATTATATGTTTTTGGTGGGATTTCATTTCTTTTTGCCAAGTGGGTAGATACACGTGTAGGATTAAATTAAATAGCCTAGGTATTCTTTTTTTTGATAATTGTGGTATTTTATTATTTTTTTCTCTAACGAGGTGTTTCTTAGGGTTCCGTACCCAAAGGGTAAAAACGGAACCCTATTACTAAGACTTCGCTGTCTGTGCGTCTGTCTGTCTGTCCGTCTGTCTGTCTGTCACCAGGCTGTATCCCAAGAACCGCGATAGCTAGACAGTTGAAAGTTTTACAAATTATGTATTTCTGTTGCCGCTATAACAACAAATACTAAAAACAAAATAAAATAAATATTTAAGGGGGGCTCCCATACAACAAACGCGATTATTTTTCCCTTTTTTGCTCGATATCAAAAATGGCAACAGGTAGGCGCTTGAAATATTCACAAAATACTCAGTTGTATTTTAACTTTAATAATAAATAATAAAATTAAAATAAAATATTTTTTAAGGGGGGCTCCCATACAACAGACATGTTTTTTTCGACGTTTTTGCCTTGTGGTACGGAACCCTTCTTGTGCGACTCCGACTCGCACTTGGCCAGTTTTTTATTAAATGATGAGCCCGCTGCAGTCTGAACTGCGGCAATGTTTGGACGTATAGACCATTCCCTATCAGCTGTTTTTTTTAAACTTATTTTTTTTCACACATGTTTTTTTAAATCCGGTCTATAGAGCGACCTTAATCTGTTGTACTCAACAATAGTACTTTCTTGTGCTTTGATCTGGCTAGGATCGATATTTATTAAATGGTCACCACTCAAATTGTTTACCCTAGATAATGGTACGTAGGCTTGACCACAAGTGAATATAGAAGAACCAATATCAATTAAAGCATTGTCCAAGCTCAAACCTTGACTCTTATGAATGGTGATTGCGTAAGCTAAACATATCGGAAACTGCTCCCGGTAAACAAAAGCACGGCTCAAAACTTCGAGCTACAATTTGAAATATTAATGATATTAGTTTTACTTTTAAAAAATATACTTTTAGAAATAGAAATATGAACCTGCTTAACAAAACAATTTAAAAGGGGTTAAATATGTATTCTTAAAAAATATTTTGCGTTTATATCTTATGATATGCGTCATTTGACATGTTTTAAGGTTATTAATAATTTATCTTTCTAAGAAAGTCTCATACTTACCTAAAAATTAGACTCATTTTTTTTTAATACGGAACACGGATTACAGAATGTTTGCATGAATGTTTAATGGTAATGTCCAGTTCCAGCTAGAAAAAAAATCATACGGGACCCTCTGCATGCGAGCCAAACTCACATTTGACCTCTTTTTAATTTTTCCTTTAGTTTCATGCTAATGTCTAGCTTCATGCTAAATTTCAAGTTTTTAGGCCGGTTAGAAGTTTCTAGGCCGGCTAGAATAAAAAATTAATACGGAACCCTCTTTGCGCGAGCCAGACTCACACTTGACCATTTTTTTAATTTTCCCTTTAGTTTCATGCTAATGTCTAGCTTCGTGCCAAATTTCAAGTTTCTAGGCCTACTAGAAGTCCCTAAACATTTTGATTAACTTTAAGTGAGTGAGTCAGTCAGTCAGTCAGTCAGTGCCACTTTAGCTATTTTGAAAAGTCCATAACTTTGAATCTATTAAAGCTACAGTTATGAAAGGAGATGGCATTTTTTGGCATTACAAATTTTGGAAAGCTACAGAATTCAAAGCTATTTTAAAAATAAGCGCTTATTTTTATGTACTGATAGCCAGAATAACTTTATTATTGACAATGGGGATAAAATCTCGATAAATATGAGTAGGTAACTTGATTTGATTGAACACAGAGCGACCGGATACAAGTTTTTTTTAAATTTTTTTCACTGACTTCAAAAAAGGAGGTTTTACACCGCATTATATTGTAGTCTTTGTTTCAACCTCCTTACCCTAAACATGAACACCCACTAAAACCGTTTGCGTTCCCATTGAGGGACCACATTTGATTTTGAGCTTTTGAATGCGTCAGCTTTTAGTAAAAGCTCTCAAACAATTGTAAATTCAGCCTCTAATTTGTAAAAGTAGCCACTCAAAAGATACAATCGGTTAAAGGTGGTCCCTCAGTCGTGACTGACAAGCATCCATATCTCAAAATCTAGTTAAAATTTATAACTGCTATAAATGACTACTCTTAGTAAAAGATTTGTAAAACTAATTTTATGAATATCACCCCTTCCTTTTCACAGAATAGAAAGAACTAGCATGCGGAAGGTGGTCCCTCAACCGATCACCATAAGGTTCACCTTGAGTGGAGACCACAATGGAATTTGAAATTTACTTGGGTCTAGCATTAGTAAAAGTACTCGAACGATTGTGAATTCAACCTCTAGTTTGTAAAAGAAGCCATTCAAAAGTTACAATCGATTTAAGGTGGTCCCTCAATTGAAATGTTTATTAAAAGAAAAATCAATTTACGTAGCATTCGGAAGTTAAATTGACGAATGCTACAGTCTATCCTTTAGTAAAAAATTTTACTAACGATTACTTTACTAAACAGTATCAAAATAGTTACGGTTTTATTTTAAATAATAATTGATTTCCTGGGAAGAAATACTAAGATAGAGGTGACCACACAGCAGGATTTTTTTAATAAGTAAAAACTAGTGACTTGATATTATTTTTAATTAATATTTGACATCACTTAGCTAATTAAAAACACAGAAAGAAAAGAAAATAAAATAATGATAATTAAAAAAAAAAACAAAATTTTACTCTGCAGTCCTGCACTGACAATGTAACTCTAAGCCCCCCCCCCCACATTAGGCGTGCGCCGGGCGCGAGCGTTCCTAGGGCGTGTAACCGACGTGCGCCGCGCAGTGAAATTGACTACGCGGCACGCACGTCGGTCGCTCGCGCCTGGCGCACGCCTAATGTGGGGGGGGGGGGGGGGGGCTTAAGTTTCTAATTCAAACATTACTGCTAATGAGACAGTAGCAAAGTGTATAAATAAAAATTTGTTCATTTGGAGGACTTTCATCAAATTTAGAAAAGACTTTAAGAAAAAGACAGAAGATAAATATTACTTTAGTCCTGTCAAATTAAGATTCTCCATAGACAAGTTTAGACGAGATTAAAAAAATTGGCTACTCAACATACCTCAATTTACGTCAGGCGCTGACTAATTTGACAGGACTAAACTAATATTTATCTTCTCTCCTTTTGTTAATGAAATAGAAAGCAAAAGATGCACTGAACAAGGGAATCGGCGCCAATTACAAATGTTGTGTTTAGGTTTAGCGTCAAGACATAAGAAAATTTAAACAAAATGTCTCATTCACAAAATGTTTACTAGTCGTAAAATGTCTCTTTCTCACAATGTCGCTTTCGCAAAATGTCGCTTTCGCAGAATGACTCATTCTCAAAAGGTGGCTTTCTCACAATGCTTCTTTCGCAGAATGTCTCTTAGACAGACACAGTTTCGCATTTACCTATAATATTAGTATGGATATAGTATGGATTAAAGCTCAGCTTTAATTCACTAAATTCATTAAATTGACAAATGCTACAGTCTATCCTATAATATTTTTTTTAACTAACGATTACTTTTCATGCAACATTTATATTATTAACTTCACTTAAGTTTAACCAAAAGCCAGAGCCATCAACCAAAAACTCTGTCACACTGTAGTACGTTTTATCTATTAAAAATGTACATAGTCTACTCTTAGACAGTGGTTGTCAAGTCTTTCGGACCACTTGGTAATTTATTGTAAACTTGCTGCTCGGCGCTACTTCGTTCGCGTGGTGTCCTAACCCTTACCCTACTCCTACACTACTACTACCCTATTCCTACCCTACTCCTAACCTACTCCTACCCTACTCCTAACCTACTCCTACCCTACTCCTATGAGTAAATAAAAGTATTATATTTAAAAAACGGATAAAAGTATCCTATGTCCGTTTCCTGGTTCTAAGCTACCTCCCCAACAATTTTCAACCAAAACGGCTCAGCCGTTCTTAAGTTATAAATAGTATAACTAATACGACTTTCTTTTATATATATTTCTAAGTACCTCCCCACCAATTTTTAGCCAAATCGGTTCAACCGTTCTGGAGTTATAGATAGTGCAACTAACACGACTTTCCATTATGTATATAGATTAGTATCAACAAACAGCCACTAGAAATTCTACTTTGTGGTCACCTCTTCTTAGTATTTCTTCCCAGGAAATCGATTATTATTTTTAAATAAAACGGTAACTATTTTGATACTGTTTAGTAAAGTAATCGTTAGTAAAAATTTTTACTAAAGGATAGACTGTAGCATTCGTCAATTTAACTTCCGAATGCTACGTAAATTGATTTTTCTTTTAATAAACATTTCAATTGAGAGACCACCTTAAATCGATTGTAACTTTTGAATGGCTTCTTTTACAAACTAGAGGTTGAATTCACAATCGTTCGAGTACTTTTACTAACGCTAGACCCAAGTAAATTTCAAATTCCATTGTGGTCTCCACTCAAGGTGAACCTTATGGTGATCGATTGAGGGACCACCTTCCGCATGCTAGTTCTTTCTATTCTGTGAAAAGGAAGGGGTGATATTCATAAAATTAGTTTTACAAATCTTTTACTAAGAGTAGTCATTTACAGCAGTTATAAATTTTAACTAGATTTTGAGATATGGATGCTTGTCAGTCACGACTGAGGGACCACCTTTAACCGATTGTATCTTTTGAGTGGCTACTTTTACAAATTAGAGGCTGAATTTACAATTGTTTGAGAGCTTTTACTAAAAGCTGATGCATTCAAAAGCTCAAAATCAAATGTGGTCCCTCAATGGGAACGCAAACACTAAAACCCATAAACATGACTCTTTAGAAGATGACATTTCACGTCATGTTATTTATTTTATTTCGACAACTTTACAAGTCACATTCATAGATAAAAATACTAAATGTACAAGTCACATTCGCTCGCTCGCTACTGTTATGTGCTGGTGTAAATGTTTTGTGCTCCCAAAGTTTTACGTGGATCTTTTCAACGACCTGGCTTGCTTTTGGATTTCAAAGACTCCTACCTTTCTGAACAACCGTTGCGAGACTTGGACCTCTATGTTTGTGGGTTTAACATTACGAGTCAACGTGATGTCAACCACGGACCGCTGCCTAAACTATAACTATATAAACTATTACTATACTATCTACCTTCTTTTACCGTTGGGCACCGACAGGTGTGTGTCAATTGTGGATCTTCTACAGCACGTTCCAGAAATCACCAATTACGGACAGATTCGGACAGAGAACGAGTCATATATGTATAAAGTGATTCGAGAATGGAATGGTACTTGGCATGGGCACGGCATCAAGCTAGCCTGTCTCCCCCTGCATCTTTCTTAGATAATATATTGCTAATATATTATGAATAAAATATTATGATTAAATACCTACTGGTTTTTTATTGTACCTACAATAATCCTGTCATCCTTAGGTAATTACCATTAACAATATTATATGCTTAGATTCCGATAAGTGAGTCTTTAAAGTCTCCTGAGTTTTCTGTGACTGTAATGTACACTAGGACTCACAGGTTGATATTAGGGAAAGAACAATAATCCAATTACACTGATATCGGCTCGCAGCCAGCGTCCACGTCTTCTCTCCGCGGCGGTCGGTAGGCTCGTGCCCCCCGCCCCGCGACCCCGCGCGTGCGCTGCTCGAGACGACAGAGTTATCCACCACAGACTATAAATGTCTATACACTACATCCCTCCCTTGTTATTGTTGAATTGAGATGTCTGTTGTTGTCATGTTTATTGAAATACTGAATTTAAGTATTCGGTCCAGGACACGCCGGCCCCCCACGATTCTTTCCTTTTTCGCTTTGATAAATCCAATTTAATGGAGACTTTATGGTTTCCTCACGATGCCCTCCTTCACCACTTTGTTACGTCCAATTGAATGGATGTCAAATGCGTCCAATTTAATGGATGCCTATTGCGTCCAATTTAATGGATGTCTATCTACCACGCGGAAACTCTCCGTACTGGTAATGCCACATGTCTTCAAAGTATTGGTTCTCAGACATGCCGGTTTCCTCACGGTGTTTTCCTTCACCGTTGATGAACAGTGGTGATGAGTGATAACTGATAATACACAAAATTTCTGCCTGGTTTCGAACCCACGACTTTAGTCGGGCTAGTTATTATGTCTAGATGTAAGTATGACACAGTACGTGACCTGTTTTTTTTTTTTTTTTTTTAGTGATATGTAGTTGAATTTAAATCACACTGGTTTGACATAACTCATGTTTGGTAAACAATAATTATTTAGATCTTTTTAACACAACTTTAAAATCACACGAGGCCAATGACACCGCGCAGACTGCACGCGAGTGTTTTTATTCTTTCTATTATTTTATTTCTGTCATTGTGGTTGTGTCCCTACACTTCTTATCGAATATGTATCTTACCTACTTCGTTTCTTTCCATATTCAAGAACCTACCTTTAGATTCACCACTTGTATTTCTATAATAAGTTCCCAACAGTTGCCATAGACTTTGAACCTTATTATGAAGGTATGACATTAAGTTTGTGTTCCCAAAACGATAATTATCTGAGAGTCTGAATTCAAATATATCGAATCTTCTAATTATTCAGTTGATTAAAACTTCCAAACAGCACTAAAGGGGTTTCCATATTTCGATATAACTAGGTACTATAATAATAATTCCAGTACTAAGCCATCTCCGAGCATGCGCGTATTTCTGTGGTTATTTTTCCTTACTTTAATTTTTTTTTCCAAGTTTATTTAAGTAATGAACAATAATTGATTTAGAAGACGACATTACGAGTCAATGCGAACTTTTTAGGATTAATGTTAATTAAGTAGTATCATTACTTTTAACCACTTCAATACCTATTTATAGGTACCTAGTACTTGACAACATTATCGGTAGGTAGTTCAAGAAGTTTATTCAGACAAAAGTTTTTTTCCATGTTGGTAAAATAATCTAATTATTACCTATTTAATTGAAGTTTATGATTTAATACCCATTTTAAACACTGAATCATCAAAATCATTTAATCGTATCATGTTCCAGCATACTGGGTAAAGCTGCATCCTAACCAACTTACAGCTACTCTAATAACTGTGCAATTGTTAATTACCTACGTCTAAAACCCAAGTCTTGTCACAATGGAAAATGTTTCCTTGAAATTTTAGTATATTAGGTAAGACATCGAAATTACTTCAATAACTTGCAGTATTTTTATGCTAATTTAGGCCTTCTTATACCCCTATTACCTACTGTGTACCTAAGCACTACTTGTACGCCTTGCAAGGCAGCACATAGTGACTAACATATTTTTTGATTTTATACCATCATGTACCACAGTGGTGGTATACCTGTGTACAAATAAATGCATTTTAATTTTATTTTCAACTGATCTTCCAGCAATACATACTGACTCCTTATGTGACAAACATCTCATATTAAAGGCTTCAATACTTTCACCCCGACCATTGTAATACTTGTAACAGGACCTCACAGAGAGCAGTATTATCAAGTTTATGATAAAATAAGAATTATTATAATCTCATAACCCAACATCACGCCTGGTCCCACCTGAGGGGCAGGCAGCGAAATAGAGTATCGTATACCTTATCTTAGCCAGTCCTGGCTAAATCCTATGCAACAGGGGGCGAGTCTTTAGCCCTGAATTTTGCACAAAGTTCCAATAACTTCCTGATGGATAAACCCCACCACCCCTGGACCCCTGCTGCCTGGGCATCGAACCCAGGTCCCCACACTCAACAGTAGCGCTTGCAAATAGTAGGCGAACTAGACCACAATTATAATAATTAGTTACTATGAAAATCTTAAGAGCTCACAGCAACATTTATGTATTTACTAGCTGACCCGGCGAACCCCTCGCCGCCCCAGAGCCAAAACACTTCCTTTTTAGCGAATTTTGCCCGTGCTTCAACAGCCACTCCGCCACTCGGGGCGGACACAAATTCAACAAATCAAAGACCACAAAATCGGTCCAGCCGCTCCTAAGCCACAAATGGTGCAACCAACCCGACTCCGCCCTATATATGTATAGAAAGATGTACCTATGTTTGAATAGGTAAGCATTCTTTATTGTTATAAGTACATATGTCTTGTTTTCATATAATGTTACATGGCACCTGTAACTAAGTGACCTTTGACCTTTCACCCTTTACCACATTAAGGAATTATACTCTAACAGAACAAGGGAACTTCTCTTGTCAAACAAAATTGATTTACCGATACCTTTTGATCATAAGAAAATATTATGATATTCTAATTTATCATTAAACATCATATTAGTTAACATCAAAGCAGTTTACTGTTATTGTGACTTTTTATTTTCACCTTGCACACATTTTATTTTAAAGTATGTATACTTATTATTTTAACTGGTTGGTACTAGTATTTAATTCATCATCATCTGCCTAGCCTTTTCCCAACTATGTTGGGGTCGGCTTCCAGTCTAACCGGATGCAGCTGAATACCAGTATTTTACATGGAGCGACTGCCTATCTGACCTCCACAACCCAGTTACTGGGTAATACGATACCCAGTACTAGTATTTAATTATAGTAATAATTACCCATCTTTTGTCTTTTCCTTAGTCTGTTGAGACCAACATGACCAACCTAAATTATGTTACCCTAGAACTCAGTGGTACTCATTAGGCAGTTCTCGCTACATGCAGGGAATTATCCTCTGCGGAACAGCTATACACTATGAGACTTCCTACTACAATCAAGTGTTTAATACCCCATTTTTTTTCTTAGTAGGCCAATCTGATACTGAGCTTAACCAAATCCATTGTAACTCGGGACCACCGAAATGTAAAAGACTAGCTCTGTTTTTTCGGTGTCTATGCCTGCCGCCTCGAGGTAAATGTTCAGACTTCTTTTCCTTCTTTTCCAAAGGACAGAGACTGAACCAACCTCCCCTTCACATTCGAACTTCTCTAAGGTGTCTTGTTGAAAAGGTAAGTAACTATTTTGCATATTTATACATTTTTAACACGCTATCGCAATCTAATGCTGGTAATAAAGCGTCTACTGTACGCGACTGTACCTAGGCTATAATTAGTACGCTACGTACCTAGGTATCTACGCCCGCAGTACACCATCAGCGCTTATGACAACGCGTAGACTTTATGGTAAACACATCCTGTGCGCACATGACACGTCGCCCGTCGTCGTCGTCATACTGTGCTGTTCTGTGGCGCCGGCGCGTGAGTTTTACCCAGCGCGCGGCCGCCACGTGGCGAATGGGTGCTCAAAGTGTAAACACATTGATACATTATATTTGCCGATACGTGACGCGCTAACATCGCAACCACTAAACCTGTACATGCACCGAACTCACACATCTGTGATGACAGTCGCAAGCCTACAGTTCCGATAGACAAGGACAGAGATAGACATTTTAATGCGTAGGTATTTTTTGCAAAAATACTGAAATTATTTAGCTGTGTGATCAACGATATTCCGTGCGCGACTGAGTGCTTAGTGAGTACAATCACTCCCTTTAATATAAACAGGCGCTGTGACTGAGTAACGTATCTACCCTTATTTAATATATCAGTGTGCAAACATAAAATTTTAAACCGTGAAAATTTCGCAATTTATTGCCATGTAGGTATGTCCGCAATTTAATGCCATACCGGTAAATCTCCGCAATTTAATGCCATGTAGGTATGTCCGCAATTTAATGCCATGTAGGTATGTCCGCAATTTAATGCCATGTAGGTATGTCCGCAATTTAATGCCATACCAGTAAATCTCCACAATTTAATGCCATGTAGGTATGTCCGCAATTTAATGCCATACCGGTAAATCTCCGCAATTTAATGCCATGTAGGTATGTCCGCAATTTAATGCCATACCAGTAAATCTCCGCAATTTAATGCCATGTCAGTATGTCCGCAATTTAATGCCATACCGGTAAATCTTCGCAATTGAATGCCATGTAGGTATATCCGCAATTTAATGCTATACCTGTAAACTCCGCAATTTAATGCCATGTAGGTCTATACGCAATTTAATGCTATACCGGTAAACTCCGTAGTTTAATGCTCAGAAGATGCCTCAGGCACCGGGCCACACGCGGAGGCCTCTTCATGCATCCCGAAATGTCCCGTAGCTAAACTCGCTCACCGCACGATACTTCCGGTGATTCTCGAAGAACATTTAGTAAGTAGGTAGGCTGGTTGACAATTATGTAGGTATGTCACTCCCCTGATGTACACCCATAGAAACCTAGATACCTACCTAAAACACGATCAACGGAATACCTCCGTAACTCACGGCTAAGTGAGTGCCTAGTTACTTCACATTTACTTCTATTTTCCTTAGTCATAAATGTTATGATAGTACACAGAACAGTAAATACACACTTTATTTTATAGGTAAGTACTAATTAATACCTACCTGCCGTGGACCAATTCATTAACTTTAGAATAGTAGGTAACTATTACCTACCTACCCCTAATTTAATATTACTGCTCTGTGATGCATTTTACTTATTAAAATTTCTACAGCTATAAAGGTAATAAATACGGGGGCTCGAACTCAATGTAGATAGGTAACTTGTTGGTTACCTACTCAGTATTCATCCCACTACGGGCATAACCGAATGAAACAACATCTTTGAAGAAACCCAGCGGATAGTCACCTAGTTACCTACATAAACAATAAAATAACAATAATAGTCACTTTGATAAAAGCTTGTCATGCATGAATTTACAGCCAGTGCCTCGTGATCCGTAAGTTTTATTTATTCGACGATTTTAGTCAGTATAAATATTTTGTCCATGTATGTTTTCCTCTCTTTTCTTTTTTTTATATTATGTAAAAATGCTTAAAAACTCACAGTTTGTCCTCGTCGCCACATGTAATGTACACTAGGACTCACAGGTTGATATTAGGGAAAGAACAATAATCCAATTACACTGATATCGGCTCGCAGCCAGCGTCCACGTCTTCTCTCCGCGGCGGTCGGTAGGCTCGTGCCCCCCGCCCCGCGACCCCGCGCGTGCGCTGCTCGAGACGACAGAGTTATCCACCACAGACTATAAATGTCTATACACTACAGTGACTACCTACTATATTTAATTAAAACTGACAGGGTACACTAAGGCTGCGTTTCCACCAGAGATGAGCGAGGATGCGTAGGTTAAAACTAACCAATAACAACGCTAACTTAGTTCAAGCTATGAAAATGAAGCGATGTTATTGGTTTGTTTCACACACATCCCTCGCTACGCATCCTCGCACGTTTCTGGTGGAAACGCAGCCTTAGACTGCCATTAGGTCTATATATGATCAGTGAGTAAATCTTTGAATGAAACAAACTTCAACAACTAGTTATCATTTTTCAAGTCATTACAAAGCATAATTAGCAATATGTTATGCATACAATAAACATTTATGCGTTAAAATAGTAATAGAGGTAAAATAACCTAAAATGAATGCACTTAACCTCACTTTTACAAAAATTAAGATTTCTCTTGAACCCCATTGTTATTATTTTTTATTTATTTTTTTAACCAAAGCTCTTAATATTCCCTTTCAAACCATGCCACTTTTATTTTTGTAGTAACTAAAAAAGTTTAGTGCCAGCGTTCTATGAACTTCTGCCATTCTCCTTTGGTATTCGAACTAACAGCAGTCATGGTATTATGTTTGTGAAGTTTGATTCGATTTCGTGTGACAAATAGTTAGATACAGGGTGGTCAAAAGTAGCTCGAAGCGGTTCGGGTAAATAGTGCACGGCGTAAGTGCGGCCACATGCTGGAAATTGGCCTGCGCACTGCCGTGCGCTTCGATCAACAATGATTTTTTGACTAATCCATCAACAGAAACGCCTAGGTCGTTGGATTTGGGCGCCTGTAAAACTAGTTTTGATGAGAAAAAAAAAACTTAAATCAGCTGATGAAAAACGGTTACGTCAGTTAATAAGTTTGCAGCATGTTAATACCCCTACGTGGCAACATATCCGTTATAAGAAGGCATTGTTAGAAATGCTCGCGTTTCCGGGCTTTTGCAATTTAAAAATTAATGATGAACTGTGTTGTCTGAACAAAGGAAAAGATTTCTTGGCTCATTAGGAAGACCTTGCTCACGCAATTTCGACCATAGGATATTATAATCAACCAGGTCAAACGGCTTGGAGAGATCCAAGAAAGCAGCATACACAGGAATGTTTCTATCAGTATAGTGTGCTTGAGCGCCAGTATAGCAGTTTCCGTTTACAGCCCGGCTCTAAAACCAAAATCCCTCAATAATTAATATCCCTAATAATAATATCCCTCAAGAAGTCTTGTTCCTCACCTCTGGCTTGCCTTTATTGGCCGGTTGGAGTGAATAATGACGAGGAACAGAGCTCCCACCTCATTCTTGCCTTTATTGGCCGGCTTGAGTGGAGATTCGCAAGAGCAAACGTGCTCGGAGGAAGGAAGTATTCCAGTAAGATGCTGGTAGGGATCTTGACCGTACTTCCGGGATTGTCCTGATAGCCGTGGAATACCTCTCCACTCCTCATAAGCACCTCAGGACATGTTGCCCCCTTGTTGCTACGTCACTATGTGCTAGCGACCGCTTCCGGGGGCCCATTATTGAGTGCGCAAGTCACCCCCTGCCATTGTGTACGTGTATATATAAAACATTGATCAGGCAGGGGTCATAGTTATTCCATAGTTCTTGGTAACCAGTCCACTTTAGCCACCCAAACCCATAGTCCAACTTTTTATTTTTCCATATCCTGCAATAGTCCTACACCAACCGGGGGTTATTCTTGGGTGCACTTGCATAGCGCATACAGGGATAATCGTCGGTTGGTGCCGCATTTCATTAAAATTTCCTAAGGGGCCTCTGCGAGTTGGCTTCGGCCCCTCGTACGCCTTCCAAAGGACCGGGACCCCAAGGTTCCGAGATATATAAATTCATAAAAAAAAAAATATATCCCTCAGAAGCCTAGTAGCGTCCAGGTGGTCGAATGTTACTGGTGGGAGTTTATGGAGATGTCTGGCCACAAAAACCGGCAATTACTCAGGATCAACTCCCTTTATCAGCGCAATGATTTCCTCGATGTCTTTTCGAGTTTTGCTTTCCTTCCTTCGCTTAACTCTTCGGCGAGATGTATCAACTGACTCGAACAACAGCTGTTTTGCAAGTGTAATTTCATCTTCTGTAAAAGCAGTAGCACATAGGCGAATCAAACTGTCCTCATCCATGATTGCCGCTTTATTTTGAACGAAAGCGAGCAACTCATTAATCACGACGTTGCAATTACTACTCGTACACTTCACTGTTAGCTTAGACATTGTCACTTCACAAGGTCAATGACCGCTCGTTATAGCACTCGCTGTGCACGCGCGCTCGCTCAAAATGCTGGGAGCGGACTGCTTATTAGCATCAACAGCTGGGAGCGGACTGTTATATCACAGTTACTGTAACATATTTAAATTCCTTCACACCTCAGTGCGTGTGTCGCGACAAGAATTATATAATTAAAAAATGCAATTTTATTTTAAAATAATCATTTATTTAATACTTACAAAATATTTGTAACTTACAATTTTAAAATTTTTGCAATGGACATTAGAAATTTTATTTCATCTGTCATCTTTATCCATTTTTTTTTCTTTTTTTGCCGGCGGGCCAGAAACGACCAGATTATAAAGAAAAAAAATTTATGGAAAAAAAGAGACTATTTTTAGCAGGCTATCGAGAACCGAATTAGTTCGACGAGGTTAATTATTTAAAAAAAAATGCTTAGGTTAGGTTAGGTTAAAACTGTGACCTCCAACGCACGAGCCGAGCGAGCGAAGCGAGCGGTGCCGCGGTAGCGGCCGACGAGTGCCAGAGACGACTAGATTATATAGAAAAAAAAAACCGGGCAAGAGCGAGTCGGACTCGCGCACCGAGGGTTCCGTAACATCCGGGTTTATGCATAAGGTTTATGTTTATGAAATTAAATGTTTTTTTTTATTTTTGAGTTGATTGAATGAATGGTAAAATGCGGTTTACGATTTATGACGTATTAAAAAAAAACTACTTACTAGATCTCGTTCAAACCAATTTTCGGCGGTAGTTTACATGGTAATGTACATCATATATTTTTTTTAGTTTTATCATTCTCTTATTTTAGAAGTTACGGGGGGGGGGGACACACATTTTACCACTTTGGAAGTGTCTCTCGCGCAAACTATTCAGTTTAGAAAAAAATGATATTAGAAACCTCAATATCATTTTTGAAGACCTATCCATAGATACCCCACACGTATGGGTTTGATGGAAAAAAAAAATTTCGAGTTTCAGTTATAAGTATGGGGACCCCCAAAATTTATTGTTTTTTTTCTATTTTTGTGTGAAAATCTTAATGCGGTTCACAGAATACATCTACTTACCAAGTTTCAACAGTATAGTTCTTGTAGTTTCGGAGAAAAGTGGCTGTGACATACGGACGGACAGACAGACAGACGGACAGACAGACAGACAGACAGACAGACATAACGAATCTATAAGGGTTCCGTTTTTGCCATTTGGCTACGGAACCCTAAAAAGGGTGCTAATTAAGGCAGCTTCTTTAAAATGTCATTCTCGTCTGCAAATATATTTAGTTGTCTAATGAATTAATAGGTCAGCGCCGAACTTTTAGAGCGCTTTCACATTAGGCAACTTTAGCAGCGCGACAGTCGCGCGGCTGACGCGCGACTCTCGCGCTGTCAGAATTTCATAGTTTAAACAGAAGCGCGGCGGTCGCGCGCTGCCGCCGCGGCCGCCGAGTGCGCTCAGTCGGCGATGAGCCAGTGTTGCAAACGTATGTAATTGTAGACTACACAATGAGCGAGTTTGATACCGAACGATTTATTATTGAAATCAAAAGCAGGAGCAACAATGTTTCCCCGTCGGAATCCATTTTTGAAATGAAGTGCGCCACACTGAACTAAACTGCGGCGCGGCAGCCGCGCTCTGTTCTTATAATGTGAAGGAATGTGCTTCTGCCGCGCTACTGTCGCGCTGCTAACGTCCTAATGTGAAAGCGGCCTTAGCGTCTAATAAATGGTTTATAAGCGACCATATATTGTAAAACAAGCTACTGTTAATATGACGTAACATGGTGATAATTCTTAAGCAACTAAATTTGTGATATGTCTACTCATTGCCAGCTTCTAATAAGTGTATCAACAAACACTTCATCTATAAAATAATATCAACGTACTCTAATTTCATAGAGTCACCTTTATTTTTATACTTTAGCATAAGTAATTGATGAGTGAATCTACTATATTTGAACATAAAATTTCCTTATTATTGTCATCAAATAATGGTCAATGAAAGCTGTAATTTCATGTATTCGCTTATCTATTTATAATGTTACCATAAGTAATTGACTATTATACCTACCCAAGTGAACATACAAAAAATATTGTTATCATAAACAAACATCTGCAACTCTGTGTTTGTTTGTGTTTGGACACACCTTAGGGAAAATTAAAACCAAACGAAAACGAAATAGAGGTGGTGGGGGGTGGAGGGGGGAAGGGGGTCCCCCGCTCCCCCTGGTACCACTCCCATGAAACGAGGACGCACCATTCTTGAGAAAAACAAATTATTGTAACCTAACCTCAAAACACTAGTTTACAATACAAAGTTGCTTCTGCACGTCTCCGGCGCTGCGGGAAGTGCAGCCCCTTCGCCCTTACGTAACAAAGGATAGGCACCCATGCTCACCTCCGCAGCTTCGGCTTACTGGTCGCCTCTGGCGACCAGCCTCAGCCGCTACGGCTCGCACGGGTATGCTTTGTTACAGCGGGCGGGGGCTGCACTCCCTCCGCGCCTCCGGATTTTTAAATACACCCTCGGGGTAGCAGCCAAAAGACTACGTGGAGTCGGGGTGCCCCGATTCGGTTTTGGAACAGATTCGACCTATTTCAACCAGAAAGTGGGGTACGCTAACTTCCTTCTGAACAGAATTTCTAGGACTTTTTACAAGACAAATAAAACAACAAAATATTCACACACAACAAAACATTCACTCGGGAAGAAACGGAATGAACCACAGAGCAGTGTGACCAGATTACATTTTACGAAAATACCGAGACACCTAAAATTACAGGTACACTCCCGCGCTTGTGTTGCAAACTTTCACAAAAAAAGAATATGATTTATTAATTTAGTTGTTGAATGAAAAACTTTGATTGCTAATTTTGAGGCTGGAATTTGATTTTATTAGCAGACAGATGTTGAATCTCTAAAATATATAAAGTAGCTCACTTACAACATTAGTCGCTGAGTTATCAAATCAGAAGTAAATATATTTATCGGTAGCTCGGAGTCATATTAATTTACGCTCGTAAATTGACGCTGGTTTTTTGATATTCTGTTGGAATAGTAAAGATGATGAATTAATATAATTGAAGCTGTTCTATTAACTCGTCGCCCACATATAAAAAAAGACGCTAGGTTGCAGGTGCTAAAGAAAACTTTTGTTGCCGCACATATAATTTCCCAAAAAAAAATATGGTAAAAAAACAGGCTACCCGAAACTGAACTGGGGACCTAAAAAGGCCACTTTAAGCAATTCCTCAAAAAACGAGTAATTTCCTGCATTCCCAGTAGATCAGTAGCAATTCCTCTATTTTTCGTAAAATGGTGACACATAATAGCTGAATCCTATAGAATTCAATTTCAAACAGAATCATATTTGGTGTAAATATTACCGCATGAAAAAAATAAAGACCGTAATTTTATCGGTAAAGTTTCGTTTACAGTTTTTATTAATCAAATTAGTTTTTTATTTTTTATTTCTACAGTTTAAATGTTATTACGTTATAATATACTCATAACTGTTAAAAAGTCCGCAGAATGATAAGCCCTGAAAAGGGAAGTTAGAAACAATAAACTGGCAACGCGTATTTTTAGGCCGCATTCCGAATTAAGCGTTAAGTACACTATTTGTAGGAAACCGAAAGATGTAATTGAAGTTAGAACAGTTAGATTCCGATTTAGTGCGATTGGAAGGTCCCGACCGCACTAATTTCTAAATTGTTTACGATTTAGGTGAGTTTAATCGCATCGCTACGATTTAGAGCGACTTGTTAGTCTTTAGTTTTTAAGCCCGCTCAAATGGATTACATCCCAACTCGGATCGCACCCTTCGTTTCTCCCGCCTCAACGTCAAAACTCAAACTGAATCAAACATCAACATAAACAATCATAATGTGTGTAGTTTAAAACTAGTATTTCGTGCGAGTAAGATCGTTTTAAATACAAAGTAAGTGTATAATTGTTTGACTTAAATCATTACTTAAATAAAATGCTGTGCAAATGTATTCAAATGAACGTAATTTTTTGTAGGAATGGAAAGACGTGCAGCTAGTGTCTGAGATACAATGGAACAATCTGCTCGATTTTCTACAGTCAAAGTGGAAGCGCTGTCGGTGTTGAGCCCCTTTTCGAGATCACTGCAGCCCCGTGTTTTGTCCAGACTCGTGCGTCAGCACCAAACCCTAGCCCTGCTGATGCTACAACAGTGCCTCTGCCTCGTCGAACTCGGCAAGCAAGATACCGCAGTGAGTGGATTTTTCTAACCCTACAGCTATTCATATTGCGACTATAATAATAATAATAATAATAATAAACTTTTATTTTCTCACCACAATATACATATTATTTTACATCGGTCAGATTCGACAATGACATATAATTCAGTTTAGTATATATTGTGGGAGACTGGTGCCTAAGTTAGGCTCGTGGCCTGTGTTTCAGGACACCAGGATCCCACCCCTTTACATTTTCATTTACAAATTATGTACTATGCGCGCTGACAGAATGTAGTAGGGTATGACATTTAATAGTTTTTATTTTAATTAATATCTAGATTAAGTATGCGAGACAAATGTTAGTAAATGTGTAGTATTTGTGATTGAGTGGGTGTGTGGGTGTGTACGTGTGTGGGTGTGTTAGAGTAAGTGATTCTGTGTTTAGGTCTTTGTAAGGATATTTTCAGTATCATTATAATTTAATTTTAGTAGCCAGTCAGTTAGCATCTTTTTGCATTTATGCTTTGTGAGACTATAGATATGTAACACCTTATTAGTTTTATTATATAAGTAGCCACCTAAATAGCAAAAGAAACGCTTTGCAAAAATTGTTTTGTGACGTAGATGCTGGCGCTCCACTGGGTCATATCGCCTTTTCCCCCTGGACAGCGTTGGATTATACACCAAGAGTGTATGCTGTTTCAACAGAATGTGCAATATAAATAGTTGGCGCACTGTCAGAACTTCATGTTCTTTGTATAGCTGTTCAGTGGGGTATCGATACGGGCGAAAAGACGACACTTTCAGTAAAGCTCTTTGGGTTCTTTCGATTTCTATCAGGGTAGTTTTTGGAGCTCCACCCCAAGAGGTGATGCAATAGCATATTATAGACTGAGCGAGGGTGTAGTACACTAATTTCATAATGTTCTTATCGACTACATGTCTCAGCGTTTTGAACACATATATTAGTTTCCGTAGTCTGCTACTAAGGGTGGTAATGTGGTCTTGAAACCTTAGGTTTTTGTCAATTGTTATTCCCAGGTATTTTACATTCTCAGCCTTGGTGAGTGGTTCGCAGTTACAACTACCAGTGTGTGGGCTTGTGCAAGAGTGAGCTACAATAGTATTATGTAATGTTTGGGAGGATCCATTGTTTTTTATGGAGAATGCTATGTAATTGGTTTTGGTTGCATTAAGGGTCAACAGATTCTCGCGTAACCAGTTGGATACCTTATTAAAGCCTAGTTGTGCACACTCATAGACATCTTCCCACGAGTTCGCGCTGAACAAGAGAGCAGTGTCATCAACAAAGCTAATGATTTTGCCATTAGGGATAGTGAGTGTACCCAGATCGTTGATATAAATGAGGAATAATGAAGGTCCGAGCACACTGCCCTGGGGCGTGCCGTAGTTAATTGTTTGTTCCTCACTGATGAATTCATCTATCTTTACTCTCTGGGTACGCTCACTCAGGTAGTCTTTAAAGAGGTCCAGTGGAAGTCCTCTGATTCCCAAACTTTCCATCTTACGTACAAGAATTGGGACAGAAACCGTGTCAAAGGCCTTAGCAAGATCCAGAAATATGGCCATAACTTTATCCCCACTATCCATATTTGTGACCACATAGTCTGTCAACTCATGGACCGCGTCAGAGGTGGATTTGCCTGAGCGAAAGCCAAATTGCGTTGGTGCGATTAGTTTGTTTTTTTCCAAATAGCTCATAAGTCTGCTGTTCATTACCCGTTCCAGTATTTTGGAAAAAGCAGTTAGCACAGATATAGGTCTGTAGTTATCAACACGGCTCCTGTCCCCACTCTTGTAGATCGGATGAATTATGGCTTTTTTGAACACGTTAGGAAATTTACCTGTGGAAAGAGCAAGGTTACATATGTACGTTAACGGAGGCACAATCACGGCCGTGTGTTTTTTCAAGAGGTCACCGGATATCCCATCCCATCCCGCGGCACAGTTATTGCGGAGTGACATTAATATTCCGGCTACCTCTTCCTCATCTGTTGGGAGCATTACCATGGATTGCGTTCCGTTAGTTTGGTAACCCTTTGTAGTTCTTGTCTGTGTACCCTTTATGTTTTTTGCTAGTTTTTCACCTATTTTGGCAAAAAAGTCATTGACATGGTTTACAGAGTGTTGTGGTGTACTTGATGAGGCTAATAATTGTGATGATGTGTTTTCTTTCCTTGTCGACCTGTTTGAGATATTATTTATAGCCGACCATAACTGTTTAGTGTTTTTTCCAGCTTTTTTGATCTCATTTTTTTCAAATTCTATTTTTAATTTCCTTAATAATTTATTACAATAATTTCTGTACCTAGTAAAAGTAGTTTTCAAAATATCATTGTTAGGCGCCTGTTTAAATTTTCTATGCAATGTGTCTCGATGCCGCATACACCGAAGTAAACCAGGAGTAATCCATGGCTTTAATATTTGTTTACGGTTTGGAGTCTTACCAGATTTGGAGTTAGAATCTATCACATGTTTTATTAATCTAGTTATTGTTTCCCCTGCCACATGAGGATCTTGGGTCTTGTATACTTCACTAAAATCTAGTTGTTTTAGGTCTGAATCTATTTTAACATAATCAAAACGAACACAGTTTTTTGTAATTATTTTAGGCATTCGTTTGGACAAGAACAACATTACCGTCTCATGATCAGTTACAGCAGAGTGTGCGACTGAAGTAGAAGCAGGTAGTCGAGTTTTCAGTATAACGTGATCAAGACAAGCTTGTTGTCGCGTAGGTATTGTATGGGCAGGTAAAAGGCCATGGGTAGCCAGTAAGTTTAAGTAGGAATGTTTAGCGGAATCCTTGCAGTGTTCATGTATATTTATATTTATGTCTCCCGTAATAATTATAGTATTGTATTTGGATAGCCTACTTAGGGTATTATTTAGGGAGTTTAGAAAATTATCTAACTCTTTGTAACCTGGCGGGCGATATATAGCAAAGAGAATAGTATTTCTATCGATTTTTAATTGGAGACAGTTAGCATCTAAGAATGATGGCTCCTCTGCAACTACTTGCAGTTTTTTATGCACATACAGGACTACACCTTCATTTTGTGTATGATTATTGTTGGTAAGGTAATAGTTATAATTCGTCAACTCGGGAATATTATGGGTGTTAGGGAGCCAACACTCGGTTAGTGCGATTATGTCCCAATCAAGTTTTGTCCGAGCAAGTGTAGTCATAAAACCCGCTATGTTTTTGTTTATACTTCTAATGTTCTGTGTAATGATTTTAAGTGTTTGATTAGGTATAAAAGTAGGTGGGGTACAGTTTTCCAAGTCGCAAGTCGAAGCATCCGACACCGAGACTGCATCTAGGTTGTTTAGGTTATTTTGTGTGTTATCGAATGTTAGTGCGAATAATTTCCATTTTGACATTTATGTTTTGAGCACCGATTAGCGGCGTAACATATACTAGGCATAATTTTATACGGTATGTCGGCTGATTAAGTTTGTGAGCGTTATGGATGTGATATATGATGTGTATTTTGTATTGTGCAGAATGTATAGTTAATGTTAGTAACAAGCTTGTTTGTTTTGAACAGTGTATGAATAATTGATTAATTTTAGTGTTAGTGTTAATTATTAATGGAATAGTATAAGTTTGGACTAGGGTTAACAAAACTGTGATGACAAAGATAGCATGTAGTTGTAGGTACCGTGCTAGTCATTTTTTCTTACGGAGTTTCGCGAGGTCTTCTTCGGTTTTGATGAGGCGGCTTGACATTCCGTCTTTTTCACGAATATACACCTTGCCATTTGCAACCCAACATTGATGGTAACCGAATTCCTTCGTAAGTTCTCGGGCGAGATAATGCAGGCGTCTGGTCATAGCCGTGAGCACTTCATTTACATATAAGGGTTGCCTAGGTCCGTTTTCTACTAGGTGGGATGTGTTCAGGCGATTTTCCTTGTTGTGCTTATTAAAGTCCTTGGTCGACTTTAGAAACTGTTCTTTAATGGTTGCCGACGTGAATTCTACCAAGACTGGACCCACCGCGTCAGACTTACTCTTGTAACGAAAGATGTTTTTTATATCTGTTGCACACACGGGTTGATTGATGATCTGACCCAATTTTTGTACTGAACCCGTAAGGGAGTCGCGAGTTTCAAGGGATGACGACGGTAGATTTTTAATTTCAAGCGAAGCCAGTTTTTGTTGCTTTTCTAAGAAGTCTACCCTGATTTCAAGCGCTTTTATAACCTTTTGGTTACTGCTACATTCTGCCCGTAAATCGTTAATTTCCACAAGTGCATCATCATATTTTTCTGATAAGAAATCTATTGTCTCTTTGATTTTTTCATTCTGAGTTCTTATTTCAGTGTTTTGCAAGCTGATCGCAGTATTTTGGGACCGTATATCCTCAAGAGCCAATTGTAACGAATTCATTTTTCCATTTTGTTCATTCTGTTTAGCAACTAGTTCAGAAAACATTTCCTTCATATCTTCCATCATTTTCTCCATTCTTGTGATGTCATCTACACTGCGTTTCCTTTTCCTTTGGGTTATATTTATACTGGTATCGCTGCTAGTATTAGTAGTCGATGTCAGGTTTGGTTCAGATGCTGAGTGGGGTGAGGCACGAGGAGGCGTACGACTAATACCGGAGAGCATATTGGGATTCTTGATGCGCAGAAATGACCGCTGTGTTCGTATGTACAAACACGGCTTGGTTCCACAACGCTACGAATATTTTCGAGTATTACTCGAGTGCGCACGCTTAGTTGTATCCGTGACCTTGCCAAGCGTCGTCGCACCGCTCGTACCTACGATGACTCACACGCTGCTGCTGGTGTTAATTTAAATATTTTTGCCGTTGAGTTGAAGAAAAACGATGATATCTTCTGTGTGGTTTGATGGATTGAAGAACTTTTTCATGCACCACAATACACGTTCAACTGTCTACACATGGATATATTATGACACTTAGATATTGTACTTTTAACACCTGTTATGATTTTTTAAAATTACTCAACTAAGTAGATACGTGTTGTCGCTTTGCGCGCGCGAGCGGAGATCAAAAGAGAGACTAAGACATGATGACTATTGATAATGATTATATGGTATTTTTATTACGTTTTTTAGGTCGCCCTCTGGCTGCACTAGATGAAGCTCGGAGAGTTTTACCTGAGGTGGAGATGCAACATGTTACAGCTGATATAGTAAATTAATAGTGCAGCTTGCTGGTGCAGTCGAAAGACTATTTTTTATTGGTATCCCATAGAGGTAAAGTATGAATATTTTGTACAGGCAATAAAAAAATTAACTCATTCATCTATTATAATTATAAAGAAATAAAAAAGGATAACATAAGTACGATATTTTAACATTTAAATAACACAAAAACTTTGCATAAAGGGAAAAAGGTATCGGGCTCTGTGTCCACTTGTGGTGTCTTCAATGTTGATTTTAAGGCATAGCCTGCGTCATCTGAAACATAATTATTTTATTATTATAATAGTACTCAAATTAAACAATGACAGGGTAGTCAGAAGCCCTAAAGTCTGACAACCAGTCTTACCAAGGGGTATTGTATTACCCAGTAACTAACTGGGTTGTGGAGGTCAGACAGGCAGTAGCTCCATGTAAAATACTGGTATTCAGCTGCATCCGGTTAGACTGGAAGCAAACCCCAACATAGTACATAGTTGAGAAAAGGCTACACAGATGATGATGATGATTATTTGACTTACTAAAAACCACAAATTTTCCTTTTCAGCCTGGTGGAGTTGTTCCAAGTTTATAATTTAAGATGAGAATTGTTAATGATTTAATAAAATATTTTTCATATCAATATTGTTTTATTTTAGTAAAAGGTATAATATGGTATCCTCTTCGAGGGTCCTCTTATATGTATGTATACTACTTAATTAAATTGAAGTAAAGTATGATACTATAACAATATCACACTATATATCCCTGAAGGGTTAGGCAGAAGTGTACCTATTGTACACCTAAAATGTGAATAGAAGATTATATGCATTTCACCGAGGGGGTACAGACTAAGTACCTGAAGCTCTATAATAATAGATGATAGTGTCTATCTGGAACTATTTAGTAAAAAGTGTTGAAAAACACACTACTTACTTTTATCACAAAACAATCCTTTTAGTTGCCTTGGGGATAGTAGGTACTTATGCCATCGCGGCGAGTACGGCTCCAGCACATGGATGAGGTCGCGACACACTTATATTTAGCCTGGCTATGCCAACAAATTCGAGATCCGGCATTTCGAATGCTATGTTCATTTTCCGAAGAGCTGCACTTTGTTGGCGATCTAGAAGGGTTGACGTAACCCGCGCGTGCTTCAGAAAGTTTTCTAGGGGGTTTTCTTTTTTTGTAAAGTGGGCTAAATCTGCCATTATAACATTATTTCTTCACAAAGCCTCCAATCTGATTTGTGAAATGTTGCTTTTGACTAACTTCTTACGATTCCGTTATTTGACATTAAAGCAATTCCTATTTTGTGGACCATTTTAGGAATCTCCATACAAAATTGTCAAATAGATGAATTGCGTGTTACGAATTGCACACAAACAATATTATGAATTGTCAGATTGTGACCATTTTACGACTTTTAATATCATTCATAATGAATTCCTTTTATGATTCTCCCAGAGTGGCCTTTTTAGGCCCCCTGGTCGGAGGAGATAAATTATTTAAAAAAAAATGTTACTAACTAAAAAAAAAGTTAATATTATATATTATATTATATTTTTTTATTTTCATATCTCGGGACCATGGAGTCCCGGCCCTTTGGAAGGCGTACGAGGGGCCGAAGCCAACTCGCAGAGGCCCCTTAGGAAATTTTAATGAAATGCGGCACCAACCAACGGTTATCCCTGTATGCACTATGCAAGTGCACCCAAGGATAACCCCCGGTTGGTGTAGGAAATGGAAAAATAAAAGTTGGACTATGGGTTTGGGTGGCTAAAGTGGACTGGTTACCAAGAACTATGGCAGAACTATGACCCCTGCCTGATCAATGTTTTATTATTATATTATATTATTATTACCTGTATAAAATTTGTCCCAAGTGGAAAAAACACCCTTGTAAATTCCAACTGATATATTTGACTAAATAAAAATTGGTAAAAGTACTAGTTGGCAAACAAGTTATTGTTTAAACGTTTACTTGCCAAACATCAGGTTTGGGTTACAATTATTTGTGAAGAGATTTCTTGCTAAGTAATAATTTGGCAAATGAAATTATGCGGAAAATTGTTTGGGAAGTGATAATTTGGCAATTTTTTTTTTGGTGAAACAAGGGAGACCCGTTTTTCAACCACAATGTTAAGTTTGAACTTCGGATAAATTCATTCCAACTACGGAACCCTTCATTGTGCGTGGTCCGACAACCACTTGGCCGGTTTTTTTAAATTAGTTCTAACGAGTTTAATAATCATTTAACTATTTAATACTTACAAAATATTTGTAAATTACAATTTTAAATTTTCTAGTTCTAGTTAGTATCAATTAGTTAAAACCCGATTGCAATCAGCTAAAAAATCGTGAAATTCGTTATAAAATTTTACGCTAAAAATATCTTGAAATTGATGAATTTATTCTCCTAATTTCTCGTTTTTAACCGACTTCAAAAAAGGAGGAGGTTTCTCAATTCGACCGTATATTTTTTTTTTTTTTTATGTTTGTTCGCGGATAACTTCGTCGTTTATGAACCGATTTTGATTATTCTTTTTTTGTTGGAAAGGAGATATGCCAAGGGTCGTCCCATGATAAGGAAACCAGGATCTGATGATGGCATCCCAGTGAAATCGAGGGGAACATTCGAAAATCGTAGGAGCGACTAGTGCGTTTGTTAATTTTTTCATTAAGTATTTTAAAGCACTACAATTTAATGAAGATCTGGAGTCGATCTGATGATGGAGCCGAAAGATAGTCGAGGGGACTCCTCAACGATTTACAGCAGTTACCTTGTGTTTGGGCTTGATTAATTTGTATTGATGTGAACTTTACACTTAGATAGGTTGTGACTGTCATTAAGGGTCTGATGATGAAGACGAAGGACAGTTAAGGGACCTCCTCAACAGTTTACAGTAGCTACCTTGTGTATGTTCACCGATTACTCGAAGACGGCTGGACCGATTCCAAAAGTTCTTTTTTTATTTGAAAGGTTGAAAGGGTATACTCTCGAGGTGGTCTCATTATCATCAAGTTGGAATCTCATGAGAGGATCCCATGGAAATCGAGGGAAACCCTCAAATTTTATAGGCAAAGTTATAGCGATTTGGGTATTTTTTAAAGTAACTTGAGCAATTGCTCTCGGAAATCATCATTTGGTAAAGTGGAGCTGATAATGAAGACCACAGATGGCCACCGGAACAATGACAAATATTTCACGGGTTGCGATTCGATTACTTTAAATTGGTTGCTAAGCAATTTATGCTCGTCACAATGCGTATGATGAGTGATTGTTGAGGAGTTCTCCTGTTTCTTACCGGGAGAACTCCTCAACAATTAACGTCCCAGCATCGGGAAAAGCAATATTTTGCAAAAGGTGATGAACAGTTGGCATTAGGCTATTGTAACTTAGATAAATTACAAACTGACCCACTAAAAAGTGAAAAATAAAAACATTTTTACAAAAAAAAAAACCTGTATTCCCGTTGTCCCCGTTATCTGTGTCCCCGTTAACGGGGACAACGGGAATTTAATAAAATTATTAAAATTACTACCCGTTGTCCCCGTACGCTGTCCCCGTTAACGGGGACAACGGGAATTTAGTAAAATTATTATAATTACTTCCCGTTGTCCCCGTACGCTGTCCCCGTTAACGGGGACAACGGGAATTTACTTCCAAAAAAAACACTACAAATTGAAAAATAACTTTAATTTCGGAAGTCGGTGTCAATAAACGAAAATGCGGAACCAAAGACACCGACTTCCGAAATTAAAGTTATTTTTCAATTTGTAGTGTTTTTTTTGGAAGTCGGTTGTTTTTTTTTTGTAAAAATGTTTTTATTTTCCTAATATTTTTACAGCCACACAATCATTGCCAAGTACCTAACTAACCTCCGTGTTTGATGTTTAGATTTATTTTATACATTTTATATTTGAATTTGATTTAAGTACCAAAAAATTATACGATTTAAATTCAATGCAGTGATTCCATTTATTTTTGCTACAAAACGTAGTATTTATACCTACAGGAAAGTTTTATAAAAATGTGGCTGATATTTTAGTAAATTGTAATGTACGACTTTCACATGAACGTTGTCGTAGGCAAAAGCTACTACATAATAAATAAATAATAACAATACGTGTACTCCTGAATTACAAGATCTGTACCTACTAGATGTCGAAGTAGAAACTCGCGATTGATGTACCACAGGAGAATTGCGATGAATAGTTGTTTGTGTAAAATGATTTAGTGATGAAGTCCCCATGGGGCCCCTGCGCTGAGTGCGGACTAATGTACTACTCTGTACGCTCTGGCTAGCGACGCACAAACTACATTATACGGTGTGGGTAGCGAGTTATCATGTTTACTTCAAGTACTTACATTAGAGAAGCACTTTCACGCTTTTCTACCTGGTGAGTCAGTGGAGAAGTAACATTGTGAGGCTTGTCTATTGCACGCCCTCTATAACATGAACTACATAATTGTTGCTGAAAAAATGACCTGTGTTTGACTCATTAAAATGTAACAGGCCTTTACAGTATCGGCTCGCAAGTGGATCAGCGTGGGCGAGGCCGGCGCACAACAGCCACTCTCATCCAAATCTGAACTCCAAACAAGTTCGCGAGCGTCGGTAATACTCGGCTATGTAAGCGACGCTCTGCTGTAGGGCTAGCATGGCCGGAGACATTTTATCCACGGGGAGAGGAGAAAATACTATTCCCCTCTGTCAATTTTGTCCACCCTCCGAGCACGGCGACATGGGTGGATAAACTATTCACGGTGGACAAACCAGCAGGGCTAGCATGGCCGGAGACATTTTATCCACGGGGAGAGGAGAAAATACTATTCCCCTCTGTCAATTTTGTCCACCCTCCGAGCACGGCGACATGGGTGGATAAACTATTCACGGTGGACAAACCAGCAGGGCTAGCATGGCCGGAGACATTTTATCCACGGGGAGAGGAGAAAATACTATTCCCCTCTGTCAATTTTGTCCACCCTCCGAGCACGGCGACATGGATAGATAAACTATTCACGGTGGACAAACCAGCAGGGCTAGCATGGCCGGAGACATTTTATCCACGGGGAGAGGAGAAAATACTATTCCCCTCTGTCAATTTTGTCCACCCTCCGAGCACGGCGACATGGGTGGATAAACTATTCACGGTGGACAAACCAGCAGGGCTAGCATGGCCGGAGACATTTTATCCACGGGGAGAGGAGAAAATACTATTCCCCTCTGTCAATTTTGTCCACCCTCCCAGCATGGCGACATGGGTGGATAAACTATTCACGGTGGCAGTAAGCACGAGACATTTTTATAGTACAATTAATTATACCTAGTCTTGCCGTAAATATTGTCACGAAGAAATTTTTTTTTTAAATTCGTAAATTATATTTATTACTTTTACAGTGTGTTAGTTTAATACATTTAATACATAAATATAAAACAATTTAAAATATAAAAAGCTTATTCGAAGTGGTCTCCATTGGCTGCAATACAGTCCTTTAAACGTTGAGGCCAGTTATCAATAGAAGCACGCACTCTTTCCATGGGAAAATTCTTCACTGCCAATCGTATGGATTGTTTTAGGGACTCCAAATTATCATGACGTTAGAGCAAGCCATACTCTCTAAAACTGACCATAAATCATAATCCAGCGGATTAAGATCGGAACTAGACGACGGCCAATCTTCAGCTCTGATGAAGTCCGAAACGTTCACTTCCAACCAAGACTGCGTGGACCGAGCTTTATGACCCGGCGCCGAGTCTTGTTGGAAGGACCATACTTGGCTATTGAACATGGTGTTGTTAAGGGGCTTAACTACCTTCTCAAGAATGGTATCTTAATACACTTGTGCCGATGTTTTGATACCTTTTTCACAAAAATATGGCTCAGTCACTCCTTCGTAGCTAACACCCCACCAAACCATCACTGCAGGGCTAGCATGGGCTGGGGATAAACTTTTTCTCCACCGGTTATTTCCACTGACAAGAGATAAAATTGCTTTATCCACCTGCCAAAGCACGGCAACAGGGGGAAAGAGAATTATATCACTTTTTGACATTAGACGTGGATACTCACCCCCCGCTTATAGCATGGCGACTAGTGGAAGAGAAAAATTACAGATATTTTGACATAACAAAGGGAGAAATTTGTCCTCGTCTTTAGATGGTGGGTTTAGGTATATTTCTTGGAGAAAATATAATTAATTGTAATATAAAAATGTCTCGTGCTTACTGGAGCTTAGTGTTGTCGTCGGAAAGGGAGAAAATTGAGCGAAAAATACACCGGCGTTCAATTCGCGATTTGAGCAATCCCTTCGAATTACCCGACACAGAATTCCGCCGGATTTTTCGAATGCACAAGGATTGCGTCCATTATTTGTGCCAAGAACTCTATCAGGCTTTGAAACCATCGAATACAGCAGATGGACTACCAGTGCACATCAAAGTAAGCGCCTATACTTAATCGTATCGTGTATTGACCATAAGTAGCTGTTAATACACCTTATTATCTACAGTTGTACTTGTATTTTAGGTACTCACATCCATCAGAATACTGGCTGATGGTGGCTACCAAAGAGGTACGGGTCAAGACCATGGGCTAGCAATTGCTCAAACAACTGTCAGCAAGTACCTGACCCAAGTTTCTGAGGCAATCATCAGAATGTGAGCAGCAGCAGCAGCAATGTTTGATTCACCTCAAGCAAAAAGAACATATTATTCTCAATGCTTTTTTTAATTTTAGACTGATGCCTAAGTGGATAGCTTTCCCAGCAACAGAGCAAGCCAGGCAAAGGGTGTCCACGGGATTCTGTGAGAAGCATGGTTTGCCTGATATTCTAGGAGCTGTAGACTGCACCCATGTCGATATATTTCCTCCACCATTCCCGATTGGAGTTCAATATAAAAACAGGAAAGGGCGAACTACAATAAATGTGCAATTGGTAAGCACAAACAGAATTTAGTTAATTACCCAATATAAAACTTTGTTATTATAGTAACATATTGTAACAGGTTGTGGATGTCGACTGCCGCATTATCAATATTAATGCGAGATACCCAGGGCGAGTCCATGACCAGTTCATATTCAATAACTCGAAATTAAAAGCTGAAATGAAGCGCCTATATGACAGTGGAATCGGGCAATACTACCTCTTAGGTATGTTTGTTTTATTTTCTTGTTACTTAAAACTTTTGTAATAGTAGTATGTATAGTGAACTAGTATCTACTTAATAAATAACACTATGTGGTTTAAAAATAATATTTATTATGAACTAAATTATTTACAACATTTTCTTATATTTATCTTCGAGTAAATCTGAAAAGTGAAAATAAAAATTACTATATATTGAACACATAACTAGAAACTTTATATTTTACAGGGGATTCAGGCTATGCATTAGAGCCTTGGCTCATGACTCCAGACTTAGAAGCCACTCCAAACAGTCCTGCAGAAAAATACTCAAACTGGCATTGTCAAGTGCGGAACTGTGTGGAGAGAACAAATGGCTACCTTAAGGGCCAATTCCGATGTCTGGGCATTGATAGGGTGCTACATTACAGCCCAGAGAAAGCTTCTCAGCTTATATATGCTTGTGCAACATTATATAATATCATGCTTCACTATCGGTGAGTTATATATTTAGTTACTTAGTTTATTTAACAACCAGATATAGAATCTGTTTTTAAGAAGTAATTTAATTTGTGTATTTCAGAATTCCAATGGAACCCATGGAGAATTCTGAGGTGACCAATGAAGAAAGGCATGAATCACCTGTGCCTCATCACACCAGACTTTTAACTGTTGCAAGACAAAAAAGAGAAAATTTAATAAATACTTATTTTAATTGAAATATATTTTTATTATTATTACCTTTTCAGTCTCTTTAATTTATTTACGCGAGCAAGGTGCGCATTTTGCTCACGGAGCAATACATTTTGCTCGCGCAGTATATTATTGCGCTCTTTTAGGGTATTATCGATGCTCTGAAAGATATTGACAACAATAAATATCACCACAAAGTTATTATAATAGTGACCATGCAATTAGTATTGAAAGATGAGAAAGCATTGTTACTTGTAGGATAGAATTGTTTTCAGCTTGTAATCGCTGAAAACACTCATCAGCCCGTTCCTTGACCTTCTCTTTCCTCTTGCTGGTAGGAGTTGGTGGAATATTTTCCACCTCATCAGCAAAGAAGGTGGGCGGAGGGAAGTTTAAGCCACTTAAATTGTCCGTCACCTCTATTTCAATCATTTCCTGTTATATAAAAACAAATATTAGCTTGACATGCTTGCATGCATGCAAAATACACTAGATGCACACACAATACAATTATCTTAATAAGTACACACATCGGCAACACCTATCACTGACTCCTCAGGCCCAATGCCGGTGGAGCAGTCATGCCCAATAATATTCAATATTTTCGTGCTGGTGTCTGAGACACTCGGCACAGGCTGAGCATTGCCAGTGGCATTGAGCCCCCGTGCTGCAGCTGCATTTTCAGCACGGGCACCCTTTTTAATGTCCTTCCAAGTCTGCAAGCATAATTATATATACGTTAGTATCTACCTACTTCTTTTATAAGTGTTATAACTGTATATTCAGATAAGTACTTACTTGCTTCCACTGGTCGACAGACCTATCTGGACCATGCTCTTTTAAAATTTGTTTTAGAACTAGCCACTGGGATTCCGTCCTTTTGGCTCCCAAGGGCCCTGTAAATTCCCCAGTGGCTAGGTGGTTGTGAGTCGAGATAAAGTCGACCAACACACTTATTTGTTTTTTGTTGCTTCTGGATCTGAAATAACAGAAAGAAATTAAATAATAGTCGATAGAATATTCGGTCAGTGGGTCGTCTTAGGCCTGAAACTGCGTTAAGCGGGCGCCCGCGCGGTTTCATACAAAAGTGCTCCGTCGCGGGGACCTGCGCGGGCGTCCGACACGGGGTGGCGCGCCCCGCACCCACGCAACGGGGCCCGCCTCCGTGCGACGGAACCCGTCGCGGGGGCACGCGCGGTGCCCGCAAGCGGTAACATGCACGGGCTTGTCCAGTCAAGAACGCTAGGGTCGGAGCCTATTTATTCAGGTAGACTGTCAGGCGTCCGACGCTGCAGGACTAAAGTTAATAGACTGCAGCGGAAAATGGCCATTCGTATCGCACGAGGATACCGAACGATATCCTATGAGGCGGCAACTCTCCTGGCGCGCTTTCCGCCGCTGGACATCCTGGCGGATATGGACGCGAAGGTCTACGACCAGATTCGCGATATCGGCCAAAGCGGGAATACTGTGCCAGGAAGCGTATTTGTAAGAACAGCGTATTTGCGGGAACGGCGACACGCGCTCGAGCGGTGGCGCGAGCGGCTACAGCAGCCGCAATATTCGTGCAAGCGCGTTGTCGAAGCCGTTCTGCCGCACTTCGAAGCCTGGCTGAAAAGAGGAGAGCGCATCTCCTTCAGGATCACCCAGGTGCTCACCGGACATGGTTGCTTCAGTGAGTACCTAAACAGAATTGGGCGAGAGGCCACGGCAGTTTGCCACCATTGCCACATGCTCGGAGAAAATTTCTAGTTCTCCATCGACACGAATATACATGCACACCGTTAAAATTGAACGGTCTCCGCGACGGGTACCCGCTACGGGGACCGTCGCGCTCCAACGGAGCCCACCCGCGTGTCCACGCGCGTAGACACGCGGCGGTTGCCCGTCGCGGGCGCCCGCTTAACGCAGTTTCAGGCCTTAGGGGCGGTATTCAATTATTCAATAGTAAAATCACAAAAATAAATACTTAAGTACTTACTTTTTAGCACTCATTATAATATTATTTACGTGTACCTAATAAGATTTTGACGCACAGTTTGACGTTATATACTCGGAGACATTGACAACAAAACAAAATAAATATCCAGCCAGATGTAATAAAACCGAATAAAACGAAGAAAGTATTTTGGTTTACGACGATATTCTCGACTATTTCGTAATTGAATAAAAGTTTTCTTATAATGGCAATAATTTCGGGGACAAACGTTTCCACTGGTTTGTCCACCGTGAATAGTTTATCCACCCATGTCGCCATGCTCGGAGGGTGGACAATATTGACAGAGGGGAATAGTATTTTCTCCTCTCCCCGTGGATAATATGTCTCCGGCCATGCTAGCCCTGCTGAAGTCGGATAATGCCCACGTTGCACTATGTCGACTAATTGGGAAGCTTCCTTAGAGCTTTGAGCATAAATACGGTCATTTTGTTTGTTAAAATGTTGCTCAATTGTAAAGATTTTCTCATCCGTAAACAAAATTTTTCTGTGACCTCCCTTTGCATACCGCTTCAGTAGTTGTTTCGATTTTACCACCCTATTCTTTTTTAAATTATCAGTTAAAAAATGACCAGTGCGTCTCTTATAGGCTGCAAGTCCTAAGTCATCTTTTAAAATACGCGACATGGTTCTGGGTGCTATCTTCATCTCCCGAGATAAAATCTTTTGCTTTCGGACAGGATTTCTTCGAATTCTTTCCCTTACTGCTTTGACCACCTTTTTCGTACGAACACTACGTGGACGGGCAGATCTTTTTCTGTCACAAACAGAGGAGGTCTCATTGTACCTATTAATGACCCGGTACACAAACATTTGACTAATACCAAGCGTATGGAGAGTTTTAAAAATTGCATTTGGCTCCATACCAACTTTGTGTAATGCAATCACAGCGATTCGGTTCTCTTTATCACCCCACTCCATTTTAATATCGCAAAATATTGTACAATTTATTGGTGCCAAAATTAGAAAACTCAATGAACAATCGTATAAAAATGACAGATTCCAAATTCAAATGTAACTCACTATGTCACTCACTGTATGTATCTCACTTATTTTTAATTGTAACAGTATTTATGGCCAGATTGTGAATTTTCTCCAAGAGATATACTTAAACCCACCATCTAAAAACGAGGACAAAGGAGATGTCCAGAAATGGTTTTTTATTATTTAATAATTCTAACCAGGATAAGTTAAATATATTTGGATAGACATCCCAAAAATAAGTGGTTCTAACTATTTCACAGATTTTTAAAACCCTCCAATTTTGAGAAAAATATTTTTTTATTTTAGTGTGAATTTGCTCCTAAAACGAACGAACCTTTCTAATTATCTCGGATAATACAGTGAACGCACCCTAAAAAATTATAAAGTTGTCAAAATTGACAGTATTGACACATGGTACTGCCATTACTGACATTATACTGACAACACAGAATACAATATAATATATTATTATGGAGTGAACGAAACAAATATTATTTATAACAAAGATTATTTATTTACCTCTGTAATATAATCTATACTAATGATAAAGCTGAAAAGTTGTTTGAACGCGCTAATCTCTGGAACTACCAGTCGGATTTGAATAATTCTTTTTGAATTTGATAGCCTAATTCTTGAGGAAGGATAAGGGCAATCGAAAACATTATCATCATGCTACGACCCTCAAAAGCCGAGTAACGTAATAAGAAAAAGGTCTAAAGAACACTAAGCGAAAATGATGTAATCGTAACTCGAACGAAATCGCGGGCAGAAGCTAGAAAGAAATGTTTTCAGTGAATGTGTAGCATAAATTCTTTTAGAACTAAAGCGCATTCTACATAATTATGGCTATACTTCGAATGTTCATGTGCAAGTTGCAATATTTTACAAAGACCTCGGTTATCAAGAAGTGCATGTTTCAGTATACTCCACAGGGATGGCTTAGCAGGAATAAATGATAATAGTATCTACTGATTGAAATTCCTTTTTAATGATTTGGAATCGAGAGAAAAGCGTTTCGACAATAAATATGCTAATTGGATGCAAGTGTTACTATGTATTTTATGTATGTAGTTTTGTTATGAAATAAAACGTTTTTTTGGTTTTGAATATTCATTTATTAACTTTCTTCATTTTCAATATCTTCTCTTATTAAAATATTGTCGAGAAACTGAGCAGGTGGAGATATATCGTTTTGATGCCGAGCGCATCCAAGATACCAGACTATTGTCATCACATGAGCACCGCTTCCTATTACATGCACAAGCATTAGCAGGGATCTGAAATTAAGTTTTAATTTATTGTGTGTTCCACTAATCAGAGATACAATAATGTACTATGTGCAATGTACTATTTAATTTACATATTAACCTGACGGGGGTTGATGATGCCAGCTATATAAGCCTGCTCAGAATGATCAACAGGTAAGGGACGAGAGCGCCTGCCTGTTCTTCTTGAGATAGAAACGCCACAACATGCTCATACTGATTGATGACCCAGCTGTTTATTAGTAAAAGGTTGATGCATTCTTGGCAAATGCGATCTCCATCTGTTACCTAAAACAAAATAATATTTTAAGAACACCGAATCGTTTTTCTGCATCTTCTTTGAGCAAAGTAGTGCTATTTAATCTTTTTTAACATAAGCTATTAAGCCTGGTTACACATTATTAAAAAAAACTTATAATGTAAGTTAAAGAATACATTACCTCTTGAGCATCCATTCTTCAATTATTGAGACTATCTCTGGGCTCATGTTAAAGCGTTATATTCATAGTGCTGATTTATAGCATGTACTGCTATATTGCAATTTATGCAGAGAGCTTTCATTTCTATCTGAAGATAGAAATGAAAGTTAATTTTTGCAGACTATCAGAGGTCGTAAAACAGGCAAAGGTTGTGCAAATAAAACCCCTAATGAGCTAAATATAAATAAAGAACAGTACTTACATACGGGGTTTTAAATCCAAAGTCCTAATCGCTTGCAATATCAAATAACCGTTAAGAAAAAGCAAAGTCGTCAGGGTTGAAGGTTCGTAAGCTATCGGTATCCTAATCATGTGCAAAGAAGAAGAATCCGTTGTGAAAAGGCCAAGTCAGTTAAATCAAAGAAAGCAAAGCACAAATTAAAATACGTTATCATTGGATAACACAAAGGCACGAGCGAAAGTGTGACGTATCAGACATATTTGTTTGACATATGAATGGAATCTATCTGTCATTATGACATTTTCAAAGTGTGTGGGAGGTATCATTTGGGTTGCCATCAACAAATAATATACATGTACTAACATTAAATAATTTATAATTTTTCTCTTAAATGGAGGGCTCTAAAAATATTATTTCAGTGGTTCCAAGTTCCATATTTTAGTAGCTTTTATTTGGATGTAGTTTGATTCTGGTTAGATTTTTCTCGGAATAAAAAACCAGCGTCCATACAAAAAGCGGACATCTCCTTTCTCCCTTTGTTATGTCAAAATATCTGTAATTTTTCTCTTCCACTAGTCGCCATGCTATAGACGGGGGGTGAGTATCCACGTATAATGTCAAGAAGTGATATAATTCTCTTTCCCCTGCTGCCGTGCTTTGGCAGGTGGATAAAATAATTTTATCCCTTGTCCCTGCTGATAACAAACAAGTGGGTTCGCGAGCGTCGGTAATACTCGGCTATGTTGGCGACGCTCTACTGATAACAAACAAGTGGGTTCGCGAGCGTCGGTAATACTCGGCTATGTTGGCGACACTCTACTGATAACAAACAAGTGGGTTCGCGAGCGTCGGTAATACTCGGATATGTTGGCGACGCTCTACTGATAACAAACAAGTGGGTTCGCGAGCGTCGGTAATACTCGGCTATGTTGGCGACACTCTACTGATAACAAACAAGTGGGTTCGCGAGCGTCGGTAATACTCGGCTATGTTGGCGACACTCTACTGATAACAAACAAGTGGGTTCGCGAGCGTCGGTAATACTCGGCTATGTTGGCGACACTCTACTGATAACAAACAAGTGGGTTCGCGAGCGTCGGGAATACTCGGCTATGTTGGCGACACTACTGATAACAAACAAGTGGGTTCGCGAGCGTCGGTAATACTCGGCTATGTTGGCGACGCTCCACTGATAACAAACAAGTGGGTTCGCGAGCGTCGGGAATACTCGGCTATGTTGGCGACACTCTACTGATAACAAACAAGTGGGTTCGCGAGCGTCGGTAATACTCGGCTATGTTGGCGACGCTCCACTGATAACAAACAAGTGGGTTCGCGAGCGTCGGGAATACTCGGCTATGTTGGCGACGCTCCACTGATAACAAACAAGTGGGTTCGCGAGCGTCGGTAATACTCGGCTATGTTGGCGACGCTCCACTGATAACAAACAAGTGGGTTCGCGAGCGTCGGGAATACTCGGCTATGTTGGCGACACTCTACTGATAACAAACAAGTGGGTTCGCGAGCGTCGGTAATGCTCGGCTATGTTGGCGACGCTCCACTGATAACAAACAAGTGGGTTCGCGAGCGTCGGGAATACTCGGCTATGTTGGCGACACTCTACTGATAACAAACAAGTGGGTTCGCGAGCGTCGGTAATGCTCGGCTATGTTGGCGACGCTCCACTGATAACAAACAAGTGGGTTCGCGAGCGTCGGTAATACTCGGCTATGTTGGCGACGCTCCACTGATAACAAACAAGTGGGTTCGCGAGCGTCGGTAATACTCGGCTATGTTGGCGACGCTCCACTGATAACAAACAAGTGGGTTCGCGAGCGTCGGTAATACTCGGCTATGTTGGCGACGCTCCACTGATAACAAACAAGTGGGTTCGCGAGCGTCGGTAATACTCGGCTATGTTGGCGACGCTCCACTGATAACAAACAAGTGGGTTCGCGAGCGTCGGTAATACTCGGCTATGTTGGCGACGCTCCACTGATAACAAACAAGTGGGTTCGCGAGCGTCGGTAATACTCGGCTATGTTGGCGACGCTCCACTGATAACAAACAAGTGGGTTCGCGAGCGTCGGTAATACTCGGCTATGTTGGCGACGCTCCACTGATAACAAACAAGTGGGTTCGCGAGCGTCGGTAATACTCGGCTACGTTGGCGACACTCTACTGTGCTTGCACCATGAGTTTTACGGAGTTTTACGCAGGCGCTAAGGTAAACTCGATAGATCGTGTCGTATGTAACGTCACTTCCTTAAGTTTTGTTTCTTTCTTTCTCAGTAATAAGGAGAGAGAACGGCATATATTATGCTCAAAATGTAGTGCAATCGCCTATGCTTAAAATGTTATGATAGGCAATAATCCGACTAAATAGAATGGTTGGCGGTTAGTGAACTTCTTAAGGTATTTAGTGGTTGTTGAATTTTTATTCCTTATATGTCACTGTTGTGTCATCGAGTGTCGTTTTCAATTTGTAATTTTGTATTTGTTGACATTGTATTCACGGCGTTTTTTAATAAAATTCAGTTAAATAAGTTTACAGAATGACAATAATACAATGAGGACCAGTATGGCACAATTTTTAGAAACTGCCTGTCGCTTCTGCGCTAAGAATCGGTTCATTTGTCGCATGGAGCAAAAAGTTGTGTGATCCAATCTTCCAAAGAAATATACCTAATTGTTCCGGGTCTGGATGTTTGTGCATGTGATATTTGTGTTTGTAAATGCACCCACGATACAGGGGAAATCCTAGTGTCCAATGTTTAAAGAAAAAAATGTGTAGTTAGTAGGTAACAAGTATGTGTTTTTATGTCAATTTTTGTGTTCCTTATTTTGTTAAATATGCTGTATGTTTCCCATATAATAATAAAATAAATGAAAAGGTCGTATAAGTAAAATGTCTTTTATTTAAATTTAAGTTAATATTCATCACAGAAAGCCTCCTAGGTAGCTGCGAAATGTCCCGCCCATTGGTAAGCTAGAATTTCATTTTCTTGTAATTTTGGCTTGAAATTCACGTTCTTTACGTCGTTGGTCTTCAAATTCAGCGGCCGCCAACATATTCCATGCTAAATAAGCTCTTCCAGACATTATTTTGACTCAAAATACTCAAAAACGTATATAATTTCAATGTAAACATATGTTTCACGCGTCAAAATGCTAGTGAGTGACGTAACTACTATCGTAAGCGTATTTTTCGATAGCGTCTGTCAAATTCAAAGAGATTTAAGATAGGTACAAATGGTCAAATTATTAACTCATGGTGCCGTTTTGTATGGCGACAGCTGAAAAACGTTAGTGACTATCGAATAGATTACGTTAGGTTTCTTACCTATCGAAATCTATAGTGCTCATGGTACGAATTTTAATTCTTTCGGTGACCGCTAGGGGCGCTGTACAATATTTCATACATATTATTTACGTAGACGCTAGCGAGTTTTGGCTGTGCAAACTCATGGTAGAGCTACTGATCACCTGACTGTGCTTGCGGGGTTTTTTCTGCGTAAGGAATGTTATTTCTTTACTAAAACATTATCTTCTTGTAATATTAATCAGTTTTATTACTTTTATTAATAAACCGAATTTTGTTTCGTTTGTTTGTTTTTTTTTTTAACGTTGCTCCACACTAGGAATATCTCTTGTAGGTATTGTGGCCGGTGCGTTTACAAACATTTAAACTCACAAACACAACAGGTGCAGGAATCGAACCCGCGACACGCAGCGCAGCAGTCAATCGCTTAACCACTGTGCCAACCGATCAATTAGTACATACTTGAAAAAATAAGTACCTTAACAGGTTAACAGGTACAGGCAACTGATTTATGGCTTGCTGTAGAGCATCTTCCCAGCAACCCCAAGTAAAATTACAATAATTTTTTCGTAGGCACACAAGTGGTTGATCTTGATCACACGTACTTTTATTTTGACCACTGGATGTGCTAGCTATGGCTACTTACGACCAATATTTTAAATCTCCTCTGGAGCATCTACCTGCGGGGTGTAAACTTCCGTGGTCCACACGAAAGTCCCTGAACCATCTCCGGGCACAAGTGCAAGAGGCAAGTCCAACCAGGTAAAGTGGGGGCTACCTCGGTGGAACTTTTTCTTAAAAGTTTGTAAAATAGCATTTGCATTTCCCCTTGGTACATATTATATACCCCTTCCCCCTTTTCACATTTCCTAGTTTGCAGGTCATGCTATGTAAAAGACATTGAAAGCGTTGTTTCCACACTATAAAGCAGCAGCGTCAAACAGTATTTCTTGTTGCTATAATTATGTGCTTCGTTATATTTATTTGTCCTCGCTTCTATTTTGCATTGCAGGTAAGTATATAATAAAAAACTAAATTGATTAAACGGAAATGAAAAATAAATTAAGTACAACTGCAGCTCCTCGAAGTACGATTGTTTACAAAACTGACTTTCACACGTATTACATTTGTACGTCAAATGTCATTTTTTTATTAATCAGCTGATGTAGAGTTGGCCATTTTTTCCTTAAAGTACTGTTATAGTAGGGTTCTGGGTTTCATAATTTTATAGTGGATTCAAAGAATAGTGCCAAAATGCGTTTATGAATAACAATTTTTGACAACGAGACTTTAGCGAGCCTTTAGATGTTCCATAACTTTTTATGAATAAGCCCGTTAGTTTTTAAGTACCAATTATAGAGGTAAAAATCGAACAAATTCATTTTGAGGTATAAAGTTGTAATTAAAGCAATAGAGGTATTTCAATGCATAAGTGTCGATGCATTGCTTCGTGATGATAGTCGCTGGTGCAGCCACACTGCACTGCCCCGGCACTGAGTGGTTCTTCAATAACTCGTCGTTATCTGTTTCTCGATGAGTCGTGGCGCTCTACCTAATTGATTTAACTTTTAGATTAGCTGGTCCTGCGACCGTCTTTAGCTGGTCCTGCGACTGTCTACCGTATGAATAAGTACCGCAGCAGGCGGGCAGCGGAGGGGATTGCTCGTCGGTCTGCCAGGATCACTTGGTAATGGCAGGGTTATGCAAATCCGCTGTTAGCTCGAGCTACATGAATTTTCATAAGATCTGCCTTTAATATTTCATCGCACAAAAATGATCTTGCATCCGTTCACTGCAGTTATAAAGTTTGCTTTTCTTACAAGAAAACTTTCTTTGAAATATGAGTTAAGCGCTGAGCTTTTCCGTTCGGAACGTGTTTGTAAATAATAGACGGTCTTAAAGTTGATCTATGTTTAGTTCACAACGGGTTCAGGATACGTTTCTGAGATAACTTCATCGTGCAGTGTGCTGTGCGTCATGTGGCGGGGAGAGGGGAGAAGTAGTCACCAACTTATGTGAAGGGACGAACTCTTGATTCTAAATTGACGTGGAGTTGCGGACACCAGCCCGTATTACCATTTTTGCATTTTATTTATTTTCTAAGGAAAATCTAACCATTGTTGATCTTATTTATAAAATAATAAAAATAAAATAAAGTTTATTAATTTGGAACAACTTAAGTTTACTATTTACAAAGGAAAACGAAGATAGTCACAAAAGTAAAATAAAATACTGTGGCGCCGCGCAGCTATATACGCCCAACTCAAAATAATTATGTTTATGTCTTTGAGGAGAAACACATACAGAGGTACTCGTACCTAGATACACCTTCATTAATATCTACACTATGGAGATAGATTCAACGATGTTCGATCGCAATTTGAATGCAGTAACGATGCCGGTGCACATCGTTCATCATTGTCTAAAATTTTCTCAGCCGCTTTTTGATTTCAGATTACTTAGTTTTCTCTGCTTTTCAACAACAGACTTGATCAGACAATAACTGAGGATTTATTATGCGCCTACAGAAAAAAAGTTTTAAGGCACAGTTCATATAAACGAATAGTTGTAATTAAGAATACACCGAAATCAGTCACAGGCGTATATTTTGTTCGCGACATGACATATGTTACGTAAAATTATTTTGTCCAAATACAGAACAGTCATTCCTGGAATATGGAAGGCAAAACGTTTACAAAGAAAACTGGCAAAAATATCAAGGAAGTCGCTTGACTACAATGTTCGAGAAAACGATTTACTGAGGACATTCGGGACCCAAATACATTAGACCAATTACGGGGCACACCACCGACACACTGGCACACCCTTTCATATTTAACATCAATGTCACGGATATTATATCAGTTTAGATCATAGATATCCGTGGTGTAGACCAAGGAGTCTTTCCAGAACTCATGAAACACAGTAAAGTATTGTATAAATAAGTATATATTAATATATATATTATATACACACACATCTGCGCTCTTGATTTATTTGCAAAAATGTAAACAAATATGAATTCATGGAAAAATAACTTTAATTCCTACACAATAAAGTTCAGTTTACGCTGCAACTTCAAACATTTTTATAAGGCCTCTAAGGCGTCCGATTGCGTACACCATGAGACACTTCTGCTGAAACTTGAGCACTATGGAATTACGAATTTAGCTCTCGATTCGCTAAAGTCGTGCCTAAAAGATAGAAAGCTTGAAGTTCAAGTAGACTGCGTAAACTCATTAGCAGGTGGTGCTATATGCCCCGACTACGTACCACCTATATGTCTAAATAGTGTACCCTTAAACAGGGTATATCAGTTTAAATACCTGGGACATATAGTCATGGCTGACCTCAGGGATCATGCTGATTTGGAACGGGAGCGCAGGGCTTTATCTAAAAGAGCTAATATGTTGGCCCGCAGGTTCGCGCGGTGCTCAGATAGCGTGAAAATAACTCTTTTCCGAGCATATTTCACGTCCATGTACACCTGCAGCCTGTGGGCTAATTACACGCAGAAAAGCTATAGCACCCTCCGCGTCCAGTATAACAACGCTTTCAGAGCGGTTTTGGGTCTGCCTCGCTACTGCAGCGCTTCAGGTATGTTCGCATGGGCGCACACGGACTGTTTTCATGCGACCATGCGGAAGCGCTGCGTGTCACTTGTGCGCAGAGTGCGGGCCAGCTCCAATACCGTTCTGAGTATGATAGCCAATAGGTTGGACTGTCCTTATGTGCGGCACTGCTGTGACAGACAAGTTAACTATAGTGTCGCTCGTAAGAGAATTAGAACAGATTATTTGTATTATTTTTGAATTGATTTATATTACTATTAGGGTCTGAAATGGCAATGGGCGTTCCTCAAGGTTCAATATTCGGTCCATTCCTCTTTTTAGTTTACATTTACCCTAATTGCTTCAATATCAACCGAAGATGGTGTTATTTGCAGATGACACATCAGTGATCTTTAAAATATACTGACGGTCACTAAATCTTGACGACTGAAATAACTCTACTCTACAGGTCCAAGATTGGCTTACTGTAAATAATTTGGTACTAAATGAAAAGAAAACCAAATGCATTAGATTTAAATTACCCAATGTTAGAAGTAGCGAATGTGACATTATATTGAATGCAGAAAAACAGGTATTTGTTGATCAAACGGTTTTCCTAGGAATCACGCTCAATGAAATATTACAATGGGGACCTCATACAACATCTCTTGCGGGGCAGCTTAGCTCGGCCGCTTATGCTGTTAGAAAGATCCCACCAAAAACATATAATGTTGAAAAAGAAGGCCAACTTCCTTACTTCATGTAGATGTTTGACCAGCAAAAGAGTTGAAATCGAAACCAACGCCAAGTTTTAAACCATTTTCTTTGCACCGGCCTTATTTTGCAATTCTGTTGTAAGTAATTTGTGTTTGAAACTTTTTAGATATCAATACAATAATATTGTTCCATTTAAACTTGGCGGGTTTTCAGAAAACCATAAAATAATATGCATGAAAAATAACTATAACACAACGAAAACCCGCCATGTGTAAATTGAACAATATTATTGTAATGATATCTAAAAAGTTTCAAACACAAATTACTTACAACAGAATTGCAAAATAAGGCCGGTGCAAAGAAAATGGTTTAAAACTTGGCGTTGGTTTCGATTTCAACTCTTTTGCTGGTCAAACATCTACATGAAGTCAGGAAGTTGGCCTTCTTTTTCAACATTATATGTTTTTGGTGGGATTAGAAGTTTCTAGGCCGACTATAAAAAAAATTTAATACCTACGGAACCCTCTGTGCGCGAGCCAAACTCACACTTGACCGCTTTTAAAATTTTTCCTTTAGTTTCATGGTAATGTCCAGTTCCAGCTAGAAAAAAAATCATACGGGACCCTCTGCATGCAGCCAAACTCACACTTGACCTCTTTTTAATTTTTCCTTTAGCTTCATGCTAATGTCTAGCTTCATGGTAAATTTTAAGTTTTTAGGCCGGTTAGAAGTTTCTAGGCCGGCTAGAATAAAAAATTAATACGGAACCCTCTATGCGCGAGCCAGACTCACACTTGACCATTTTTTTTATTTTTCCTTTAGTTTCATGCTAATGTCTAGCTTCGTGCCAAATTTCAAGTTTCTAGGCCGGCTAGAAAAAAATTTAATACGGAACCCTCTATGCGCGAGCCAGACTAACACTTGACCATTTTTTTAATTTTTCCTTTAGTTTCATGCTAATGTCCAGCTTCGTGCCAAATTTCAAGTTTCTAGGCCGGTTAGAAGTTTCTAGGCCGGCTAGAATAAAAGGACATTGCTCGGCTTCCATACATTATTTGCCTAAGAACCGTTGATGCCGTGAAATTATTTTTTGTGTTCTAAATAATGCATATTTTGGATTGAAACTTAATTTAAGTCACGGACACTTTTGCGAATTGTGAAAAATCTAAATTCTTTCTGATTTTGAGGTTATAACTGGCCTACACAAATAAACACACGGTAAATAATATCTTCGGGTTTATCCTCCTTTAGTCCTTTGTTCACGACAAGTCGTTAGATAAAATCAGAATACAAAAATAACACAAACGAAAACACACAACCAACAATCCGCATGCGAACACAGGATGCGCGCGAGCAGGTAGGTAGATATCAACGTACGTAAAGTGTCAACTAAATGTCATCCGTCAATACATCAACTGTCAGTCATAGACTTTAGTCTATGACTGACAGTTGATGTATGGTGTCAATACTGCTCGATAAACATAAAATCGTAATCAATAATCTGTTTGTAAAACTAATAACCTTATTTTATAGATGAAACGCTGAGGGTAGGTAATTATAATTAATTGTTTTGTATAATTACGATACACACTGCTAATGGATCATTTTCACAAAGTGTTTTTATAAACTACTCTGTAGTGTACATGAAGATGTGGCTGTATGAGCTTAATACCTTTGCATAATCAAAACGTGAAGTGAAACAGAAAAAACATGGGAAAATATATTGAATTACTATTTAAAATGTTTTTGAAATCAAAGAGTGTCCGTGTTATACTAATAATTGTAAAGTAATTAAAAAAATAAAATATGAATTATTGTAAAGTTTGAATACGTGACGATTCTTAGGCCATTTCTATACATCTCCTTTAACATTGAACCCTCTATGCGCGAGCCAGACTCACACTTGACCATTTTTTGAATTTGTCTTTAGTTTCATGCTAATGTCTAGCTTCGTGCCAAATTTCAAGTTTCTAAGCCTGCTAGAAGTCCCTAAACATTTTGATTAACTCTAAGTGAGTGAGTCAGTCAGTCAGTCAGTGCCACTTTAGCTATTTTGAAAAGTCCATAACTTTGAATCTATTAAAGCTACAGTTATGAAATTTGGTATTCGAACTAACAGCAGTCATGGTATTATGTATGTGAACTTTGATTCGATTTCGTGTGACAAATAGTTAGATACAGGGTGGTCAAAAATAGCTCGAAGCGGTTCGGGTAAATAGTGTACGGCGTACGTGCGGCCACTTGCTGGAAATTGGCCTGCGCACTGCCGTGCGCTTCGATAAGACAGTTAAGGCTGTCAATAATGTGGGTGAGTAATAATTGATGGTTAAACGAACTTACCTTAAGTGATGTTCGACCATAATTATACGAGACGTCACATCCAAAAGATTTATTTGATTCACTTGGTAGTCCACTTTCTAATGTACTAGGCATCGCACAATTTTTAGAGCTTAAAAAAAATATATATTAAAAGTAAGTAAATTGGTTACGACGTAGTTCCTTCCCCCACTATGTTACCTGCGCCCGCGCCGCCATAACTCTTGTCATTGTTTTCAGAGAGAAAGAACCTATTTCACGACCTTATTTGGGGAGATTTATGATTGATCTTGGTATCATAGGGTTTGGGTGGGTTATAAATCTTTTGGATGTGACGTCTCGTATAATTATGGTCGAACATCACTTAAGGTAAGTTCGTTTAACCATCAATTATACTACGACGTCACATCCTTCAGATTTATTTGATTCACTTGGTAGATGTTTAGAACCTGGAGTGAAATAGGTGAAGCATACATGAGGAACGCGGAGGATTTGAAATAGAAACTCAACCATGTTTTCAAATCAACAATATTATTAATTAACCATTAGCTTCATGTAGTCTCTGACAATAATTACATTATGTTTCTACTAGGATTGTTTGGCAGATCAATTACAAATAGCCGTTGCAAAAACCTCATCATCATTATTTACAAGGGGTCTGTCGTAGAACTTTGCAAACGTTAGTGAGTTCCCAGACCAACCTGCTGATTTCTTAATAAGGTCTACAGATATGCCCTTTCTTTTAGCCGCCGAGGTAGACGCGTGACGCGTACTATGCGCGGAAAATATAGTCGTATCTACCCCGCTCTCAGTAAGTACTAGTTTAATCCAGCGGCTAATAGAAGAGGCACTCGCATTGTGTATAGGTTTTTTAATAGTTAATATGAGTCTATCAGTCTGTGAAGAATGTCTAAATTTTTGAGTTGCTTCAAGATATGAGGACAAAGTCTGGCCCGGGCAAATTTCTACTTTATGAGGGAAAAAAGGTATGATTAATCGTGGCATATTTCGCCCTGGTGCTGAAGTTTTAGTGACATCAGTAATAATTATTTCAAAGTTTGAGCCATTGGCTCTAACATTACACAAACGAATTAATGATAGCGTCTGCACACGTTGTGCAGTTGACAACGCGAGTAGAGCTACCAGCTTTTTAGTAAGTTTCTCTAGTGGCAAGTCATCGTTTGGATACCAGTTTGAGATATAATCCAGGACCAAATTTGGGTTCCAAGTTGCCTGATATTTAGGGAAAATAGGGTTCTTTTTAAATACTCCCTTAAAGAACCGGGAAACCCGGTCATCGTCACTTAACTGCCTGCCTAATATTAGAGCCAACGCAGAGCGAATGGAATTAAGGGTAGAATAGCTTGCCCCCTCTTCGAATTCCTCCGTTAGGAACTTTAGTATTAGTGGAATATTTGCACTATAATAGCTTATATTATTAATGGTACAAAAATGCCACCATTTTTTATAAGCGCAGATATATTGTTTTAAAGAGTTTTTTGCCAAGGATGCAATCATAATTTCGATAGTTTCGGGTGTTAAGTCTTGTCTTGCATATGCTTCCCTGATAATAGGGATGACACCAGGGTAAGTCGTGTCCAGAGTGGGTGTCTGGTTCTGAAAGGAGACAGCAGTAGATTAGGATCAGGTTTAAAGTAAACAAGGTCGGTTTGTGATAACTTCAAAAAGAGTGGGTACCAAGGCTGACTAGGCCAATGTGGTACCACCATTATTCCTGTAGCTTTATCGTTTACTATTTTTCGTAGACATCTTAAAATCAATGAAAACGGAGGGAACGAGTAGAAGAAAAATGAGCCCCAATCTACAGTGAACGCGTCAATGTTGAACGCTTCCGGGTCTCGTTTCCATGAGATATACTTGTCACACTTGGCATTTACTCTAGTAGCAAATAAGTCGATCTCAGGACAACCAAACTTATGAACGACTTTCTTAAAAGCTAACAAGGACAGACTCCATTCGGTATCGATGTTTTTCCGTCTCGATTCTTCGTCTGCCTCGACATTGTCTTTGGACTTTATATATGACGCGAATACATGCAATTGCCTTTTTTCGCACCATTGCCAGATTTCGCGAGTTAATTCATTTAGTTCCGAATATTGTACTCCACCATATCTATTTATATAAGATATTGCTGTTGTATTGTCGATGCGCAGCAATATCTCTTTATTGCGTTGTTGTTTGGCGAAGCACTTAAGTCCGTTAAAAGCCGCTTTTAATTCTAATAAATTTATGTATAATTGATTTCTGTATTATTCCAGAACCCACTTGTCCTTTCTCCATTACAGAATACGCCCCAGCCTGTCAGAGAAGCGTCCGAAAATATTTCCAATTCATAACGTCCGTTGCGTATTAGATTTTTTGTACGCATTATGTTGTCTATCCACCATACCAAGTCTGGTTTTAGGATAAGTGGTAACCTCATAGTTTTATCATAATCATTTTTAGAAATTCTCAAAGCTAAGAACTTTTCGCGTTCAAAGAGTTTGGTATAGACCCAGCCGTAAGAGACTGCCGGGCATACAGAACAAAGTATCCCAAGGAATTTAGCAAAATCTCTAATAGATATTAGTTTTTGTTTAGAAATATTTTCGACACACTTCTGAACTTTGACTCGTTTTTCCCTTGGTAATTTTAAACAATAATCTTGCGAATGCAATTCAAAACCAAGAAAAGTTTGGGATTGTTTCGGTTCTAATTTACTTTTATTAAAATTTATAACGAAACCCAAATGTTCCAATAATACCTTTGTGTTTGTGACACATTTAAAGCATTCTTCATAATTATTACCGATACAAATAATATCATCTAAATAAATAGCCAGTATGAAGCCTTTATTTCTTAGTGTGGCGACCACCGGTTTCATAATTTTAGTGAAAATACACGGTGCTAGGGACAAACCGAACGGTAAACATTGGAATTCGAAAATTTCCCCTTCGAACATGAATCGTAAATACTTTTTGCTAGTTTTATCGATTTTTATTAAAAAATACGCTTCTTTAAGGTCTATAGTAGCCATATAACAATTTTTTGTAATTAATTTTGTAACAGTTCTAATATCCTCCATTTTAAAATGTTGTGTAGTAATAAAATTATTTAATTTCTTTAAATTAAGGATAAATCGGAATGAGCCATCACTTTTGCTAGCCAGGAATATTTTTGACAAAAATTGGTCAGGCACGGCCGCACGCTTAACGACAGCACCGGAAGACTGTAATTTTGATATCTCGGCTTTTATATTGTCTATATCGGAATTGCTAAAATTTAGATTTTCAGGTATAACTGTTTGAACTACTGGTTTGGTGAAGGGAATTTTTAAACCCCTTACGTAACTTAAAACGACAGGATCATCGGTTATATTACACCAGTTATCAGAGAAGTAGCTTAGTCTACCCGCATGGGGTATTGTTACCTCGTTTAAGGTTTGTTTGTCCTGAAGTTGGTCTTCGATGACGGTAGCTGACGATGTGCAGCTGCTGACGTTGGCCGTTTGTTCGTTTGAACATGGAAGCGAGGTCTCTGCCCACCCTGTCTGCGTGCCTGCTGACCTTGAGATCTGGGTGGGCCCCGCCAGTTTCCCTGCTGTGTGTATCTCCGGGATGTTGGTGCTGGGTCACTACGTTTTATCTGGAGTCCAGACCTTTCGGCAGTTTTTGATGCCTTTATTTTCTCGCCTAGATTAGTTCCAAAAAGGTAAGTGTCCCTTTTTACGTCGGTAATCAGTTGTGTGAATTTTTTATCTAGGGATGTAATCACAAGTTTCCTTCTTGTTTTTGTGTTTTCATAATGGAGATCTAGCAGTATTTTATTGATATCTGATATTTTCTTCAAAAGTTCTATTTTATCTGTATCCCCATTAATGATGGAGCATGTCAGATTAGTTAAGCCTGCAATTCCATAACCCAGATGGTTTTGCGCCTTTTCTAGTAACTTGTCTCTGTTTTTTACAGAGTCACTTAGAACCGGGATGATTTCCGGATTTAACAGAGGTGCTTTGGCAAGCTTGAAGTTTTCTGGTACCAGTGACTTTTCCAAACCTTCCTGCTTCTGTTCTCTCGTCAGGCCATCGACTAGGATACACCCCCAACGTTTAGCAATCTCGTCCGGAATCGGTGGTCCAAAGACTTCGTCCTTTCCCTTCAATTCACCGAGTGCTTCTAGAATCTCCTGGGGTAAAGATTCCTGGGTAGTGGTAGCAATAACGGTATCTTTACTAGTGCTGGGACCTGGTTCTGAGACACCGATTTGTGTTTCGTGTTCGATATCCCCGCCCAAGGGGGAGGTCCTGTTCGCATTTTCTAACGAAAAGCCAGGAGCTACCGCGGATCTGATAAGCTGTGTTGGAACCTCCGGATCGTCCGATTCAGATAGATTCACCCGAGCTTGCTCGTACGGCGGTGAGGCGTCTGGTGATAATGGCCGTGACTCACCTGGTGATATTGGCCAGGGGTCGGAGTCTGCAAATAACAACGTGGATGTTGTTTTTAAACCACACGAAACAATCGTATCTTGCATTATTTTGCAGTTGTGTATTTTAAAGTCATTGGTTATAATCACGTTACAACACGAGACTGTAAGGTTATCAGCCATGATCACGTCATGGAGAATAACAGTGTCACTTCATAAACTATATGCCGCCATAGTTATCTGTTGCGATCACGTCGCAAAGAATAACCGGCAGGTAGGTAGAAATCTATCAGCCGCGATCGCGTCGCGGAGAATAGCATGAGAAAAATAAATAGTAATATAGTTAAAACTATATTACAATCGTTAACACATGTTCGTAGCGTTAACTAGGTACCTTAGGATAGAATACACACTCGAAAAGAAGAAATAATCACATTAAGTAACTTATTGACGGTAGATTGTTAATTAAATTATGAATGCGTTTTTTAAACATCTGGTAACAAACATCATTATCGGTAGATGCATGAATCATGCGTAAAAGTAATGTTATGGACAGTTCCTAAATAACGTAAACAAGTATGACTCACCTTCGCTCGTTTCCGAGGAATGATTAAGTTGCTTCCGTAACCGTCTTATTTTCTTCCGAATGCGCGATTCCTTATCTCCGTGTCTTCGTTTACCCATTATGGTAAGCCAGAAATCACAGTTTTAACTAAATCACACGCGAGTTAGTGCACGAAATATTACAGATGTTGCGATGCCCGCACAAAAAAAGCGAATGACAAGAGTTATGGCGGCGCGGGCGCAGGTAACATAGTGGGGGAAGGAACTACGTCGTAACCAATTTACTTACTTTTAATATATATTTTTTTTAAGCTCTAAAAATTGTGCGATGCCTAGTACATTAGAAAGTGGACTACCAAGTGAATCAAATAAATCTGAAGGATGTGACGTCGTAGTATAATAGTGCGTTGTCACAGTAGCGAGTGCCGCGCTGTCAATAGCTCACTGCAGCTGTCCCTGCTGTCTGCCACCACTCGCCACATAATATTGTCATAGCCCACAAATCGTCGCCACCGTCACCACATTTTCAAAATACGATTCCAATAAAAGTGGTGATCGAACATGGTTTGAGAACCAAAATCGAAAACAACGCCTCCCAAAACCTGTAGTAGCAGACTACAGTGCTTCCGGAGTGTGTTGTGACGTAAGTAAGTGTGTATTAAGGAATCAAAGCATCGGATCTTCACCGTTCAAAGCCTAGGAAACAGTTACAGTGTTTTTTTCTCTGTAAAGACAATACTATTGTTGTTCATAGTGGAGCTTCTGTTCCTGTCTGCGTACGTGGTGGTGTTCATCTCCCATTGGGTGGTTGTTACCATATAAACGAGACCGTTTCGCCTTTGAGCCGTGACGAGCTATTGCTACCTTCTCATTATGCTCTGATAATTACTTAATCACTGCACCTTTTGACAAGCTTTAATCTTCTCATTTGCAACTAACAAAAAACTGAATTATTCCCTGCTATTCTGTTCACAATGGAAGCCGCATTTAGATTGTACTTACATATCTATCATTCATTCAAAAGAAAGGAATTCAAGAAAAGTTGCCGATTCAAATACCACACATCATGTAACATCTTGCAAGCCATGTGTGTGCATACTCATGTGCAATATTGCGTCTGTCGCTCAAAACATGCAAGTGTCATTTTTAACCGAAGAAAAAACGGAGGAGGTCGGTGCCAAACAATCAACGAACAAAGATCAATTAATTTGCTTGTTTGGCGCCGACTCAAAATTACTTAGAAATAGAAAAGGTTTCACTGACCTCTATAATACAAGTACGCTGGACTAACGATACTCTACGAAATGACAGTTGTTTTTTGTGCCGATTCAAAGCGCCCCGCTCGTAGCCCCAAGGAACTAAAATTGACACGTTCTTTCAAATGGACGTTGATTTGTTTACTTCGTCTCTGATGATTTAGGTCTAAATCGTGAAAAACTAGTTTATTTGTGTATTTTGTGTTCACTACGTGATATTTGGAACATTTTTATTATGAAAGCATGCGGATTTTGTAAAACTCGCTGCCAAAAAAGACAGCAGATTAACCTTTCAAAAGTAAGTGAATTTTACGACTATAAATGTTTCGATTGCTTATGTGAGCATTTTTATTACTATCTTATATTTAGAATAAATGTTTTCATTAATATCCCATCATATTTAAGTGTAATTAGGGCTCAGTTTTCACATTTAGTGAATACAATAATTTGAATAGGGTTGTAAATGTTCCATATCGATAATGTGTCGATAGTTTTCTTCAGACAGTTAATAATTTTAAATTTACGTCTTTCAAATAGAAATTTACTGTCGCCAGAAATTTCTGCAATTTGATTACCTACCTAAAACAAATTAGCAAATACTAGTTTCTAATTTCAACAGATAAATCCATACTAATATTATAGGTAAATTCGAAAGTAACTCTGTCTGTCTGTCTGTCTGTATGTTACATTTTCACGCCTAAACCACTGAACGGATTTCAATATTTGGCAGAGTATAGTTTTTATCGACATATCTCGCGGGCGAAGCCGCGAGCGGAAGCATAGTATTATATGTAATGTGTACTTGTTTCCGAAGTAAAGACCTAACATCAAAATAAAACTTGTCATCTACAATGTACTGTATACTTTAGTCAGTTTTACTTTAATTAAATACTTAATTTCAGATTTCCCACCAAATCAACTAAGCAGGGCTCAAAAACATGAAAATGGAAAATTGGAGTCCTAAATCTAATTATCATCTTTGTAGCAAAAATTTCACTGCGGACTGTTTCGTTAAACACTCTACACGTACGCACTTCTCCATACGAACACGACCTTTTGGAAGACTAGAATCAATTCTATTTTATTTTATTTTTGACGTTCAAAAGTGCCTATGTACCTATTTGAAATAAAATAATGACGTTCAAAAGTGTCTATTTCATTTGAAATAAATTATTTGACTTAGACTTTGTTATTTCTTGTGTTTTTTTCCATTAGTACGCACGCAATAATGAAAATGGAATCCCTCTCCTTTCCGCTAGTAATGACTACATGGTAATGTTACAAGGTTCACTTTAGGCATTCAATTTGAGTGAATTTGATTGAATTTGTATGGACGCTGTTTGTTGCTTTTTGTTTTCTACATGGTTCAATTCTTCCAAATTGAACACCAAAAGTGACAACACAAAGTCACAAAGAATACAGCTGCCATTTGATTTACTAGGTTAGAGCGAAATGGCAACATAGTTTTTAGTTCATATTGCGAACTAATGTGACCCCAGTTCAGATTGTAAAACTAGTGTAGTTGAGCCAGGAGATATTAGCTCAACCATAGTAGTTTTTAGGCTAAATTATAAGCCTATCCTCATATTTAAAGCTCACTGATCTGACCATCATGCGCTATAACCTTACTAGGACACTATCCACTAGTTTATAGCGTGCGATCTGATCGCGCCCTAATGAATTTTCAGATAGGGGGCCGGCGAACTACGCATGCTAATGCGTAGTTCATACAAACGTAATACCAAAATCATTTGTAATTCAAACATATTCTTAAGGTAGTGTGTATTTATTCCGATTAGATTACAGAATATCTAGGTTCCCAAATATATATTTTGAAAGGACTGATATCAAGACGAGAGTGAATTTCAAATTTCTATAGAAAACTTATTTTTCTCATAACTCGTCTTTAAATCAGTGTCCATTCAAAGTATATGTTTGGGAACCTAGATATTCTGTAATCCAATCGGAATAAATGCACACTACATTAAAAATATGTTTGATTTACAAATTATTTTGGTATTACTTTTATATGAACTAGGCAAGCTCCGCCGGCCCCTTAACTTTTGCAGAGCAATTACCGTCCGATATTATTCTCTTAAGTAATAAATTACTTTCAGTGGTTATAACGGTCGATAAAATTCATAAAAGTACTTTTTTATCGTAGGATATATCCCATCTCTAATATTAGTTCTATGGTCCCTTCACATTGCTATCAGCGCCAAAATGGCGGAAATCAAATGGCTTCAATCTGTCATCCATAGTCTGCAGTCCAGCGTACTTGTATTATAGAGGTCAGTGAAAGGTTTATTATTTTTTGCTTTTTAGTTTTTTCGGCGGTTTAATTTTTTTGTTAAAAAGTTTTTATTTCTCGCTTTTTATTGTTACATCGCGTACAACAATATCTAAATACCGACTTCAATAATGCATGATTTTTAATATAATGTTTACGTTTTCTACCACGAATTTGTACAAACCCTATTGACCCCCAGCTGAGCTTGGAAATATTTTACTAACTTTATGGAGAGGCTTATGAAATTGTGAGTTATGAACAAAAAGGTTACAATGCGGATTACCTTGTAGTACTAACTTCTTGTTAAGAAATGGGCGGAGGAAACCAACCCTCGAAATAAGTGTTTGTACATGCTAATAAGTGTTTGTACATGCTAATAAGTGTTTGTACGCGCTAGTAAGTGTTTGTACGCGCTAGTAAGTGTTTGTACGCGCTAGTAAGCATTATACGTTATACAGGGTCAAGTTAAATTAGCTAGCGAAACTCTGCAGACTTAATGAGCATCGATATTTAAATACGACAATATGATAAAATAAAATTATGATTTTTTTTTGGGTCAACGACCATTGTTTTTGTATTTACTTGAGTACCTATGAGTTGCAGAAATCAGTGTTTTCTATCTTTTTCAAATATCGATAACTATCACATCTGTTAAGTTTACACAAAGAAAACTGTTTTTTTATACTGATTAGTGACTACACTAACTGCGGTTGAGGACCCCAACAAAAAACTCATCAAATCTTTTTTGTTTGATCATGTTTAGATACCCATCACGTATGCGTAGTTCTGCTGGCTAATTTAATTTGACCCTGTATTAAACAAAACGTCACAAACTTAATTGTCTGTAACAAGTGAATATTAAATGTATGGTATCACCGGTTAATCTTCGACTAATGAAATATCAATGGTCGTAAGTATGTATATTGCTTGGATTTATGAAACATACTCTTATGTTGGGTGGCGCAGTGCGCCGAGCCGCGGGCGTCGCGTCGCTCGAAGATGCGAGTGTGTGGACGTGATTTTACCGAAAATCACGTCCTTGTTATATAAAAACTTTTTTTGTTTAAAAGAAAACCACCAACTTCCAAAAAAAAACACTACAAAGTGAAAAATAATTCCGGAAGTCGATGTCGTTGGTACCGCATTTTCGTTTCTTGACACAGACTTCCGAAATAAAATTTTAACTTTGTAGTGTTTTTTTTTTTTTTTTAATTCTTTTATTTTTCACTTTTTAGTTGTAGGTACCTACCCCACACAAACTCATAACAGTACTTGCTATGTGAATATGAATGACAGGAAACTATTAAACACATCTGCCTACCCCTTTAAAGGGTACAGGCGTCATGTTATGTTGTGTGATTGCGTAACAATGCATACATATGCGATAGCAGTAATCGCGCTTGATTTGCTGGCATTTAGTGAAGAGTTTCGTTGTCTGTCTCCGAAACTCATTATCAGAACTTTACGAAATTTAAATGGGACCATTTCGGAATAATCCTCTTTCGAACAAAAAATAATTATGCAAATCCGTCTATATATGAGGGAGTTATGCCCGAACATACATAAAAATATATATATATATATATATAAACATCCGAATTGAGAACCACCTCCTTTTTAGGGTTCCGTTGCCAAATGGCAAACATCGGAACCCTTATAGATTCGTCATGTCCGTCTGTCTGTCTGTCTGTCTGTCTGTCTGTCTGTCTGTCCGTCTGTCTGTCTGTCCGTCCGTATGTCACAGCCACTTTTCTCCGAAAGTATAAGGACTTTACTGTTGAAACTTGGTAAGTAGATGTATTCTGTGAACCGCATTAAGATTTTCACACAAAAATAGAAAAAAAACAATACATTTTGGGGTTCCCCATACTTAGAACTGAAACTAAAAAATATTTTTTTCGTCAAACCCATACGTGTGAGGTATCTATGGATAGGTCTTCAAAAATGATATTGAGGTTTCTTATATCATTTTTTTCTAAACTGAATAGTTTGCGCGAGAGACACTTCCAAAGTGGTAAAATGTGTCCCCCCCCCCCCCGTAACTTCTAAAATAAGAGAATGATAAAACTAAAAAAAATATATGATGTACAATACTATGTAAACTTCCACCGAAAATTGGTTTGAACGAGATCTAGTAAGTAGTTTTTTTTTAATACGTCATAAATCGTAAACCGCAATTTACCTTTTATTCAACCAACTAAAAAAATAAAAAAACATTTAATTTCATAAACATAAACCTTATGCATGAACCTGGATGTTACGGAACCCTCGGTGAGCGAGTCCGACTCGCTCTTGTTTTAGTTTTTGCCACCGACTTCCGAAATTAAAGTTATTTCATAATTTTGAGTTAATTTCTTTTGAAGTCGGTTTATTTTTTTTAATTACTTTTTTATTTCGTAATTTTTTAGTTTTAAATAAAAACTGGAATATTTGTTTATAATAAGAAGGTAATAAATAGTTATGTTGTAAATATTGCACTTGATTTTGTCCAAGGTTTTGAGACGTTTTCCTTTTGACACTATACCCATAGCTCGTATCAATAAGCCAGGCCGTCACACTTACACGTATTAGTCCATATCTTGAAAATTACTGGATCGATTTTGATGAAACTTGCTCTGTTCCCTAAGTTGAAGAAAATGTAAGCCAGTTAAAAAAAATGTCACGATCCGATTAATTGTTGCGCAGAAATGCGTGGACAAACATACATACATACAAATATAAAATTTTGTAAATTTGTTGGGAAGCTCTAATAGATTGTCATAATATGTGTGTCAGAAATACGTCATTCATTTGACTATTCGGAACGTCAGCGCCATCTGGTGGCGCTGGACAGAGTCTAGCCTGAGTCCCTGGAGGGATCGACGAGATTGAGCTTTGAGGTGGAGCGGCGGACTTGACCATTGGACACAGGGGGAGTTAGCTTTCATAGCTGCCAATGCCAACAGTGGCAAATTTTGCAAAAACGAGATAGCGCTCTACAAAAGAAAGTGACAGCAAGATCAGTGATGTCACATGCCCGATTAAATAGATACCCATCTTTTCAGTAGCTGCGATGATTTTAATGTTCATTAAAATATTTTATGATAACGATTGAAACTAGTTAAAACGGTCAGTGGGTCGTCTTAGAACCCTTATTTTGTGTTTCAGTTGTCTTAAAATGCTGTCTAGAAGAAAAAACTTTATAAACCAAATAACGATGTATGGTGGTTTTATTTATGAAATGGCCACACTGGTTTCTGTCATGGCGGATTTGTTTTGTTTGTTGTGTAGTCTGTGCTAACTTGCTTGTTTTGTTGTGATTGTTTCAAAATCGTATTTTCTGCCGGTCTACTTTATTTGTGAATAATAATTCTTGGACTAATCACTACGAGAATAGACTCTACAGTGCGAAATTGACGCTTTCTGTGTTGTGAAATTTATGAGATAGACTCCAGTGCCAAAATTGATGCTTTTGTGTTATATTATTTTGTTTTACGAACTATCCTATTTGTGCGTTATTGAAGCCTAAGTGTTGTGTATTCCCACAATGGCAGGAAAGGAAATGGAAGGGATGATTCTATGTTTAACAAATAAAAAACTTTGACTATGACCTTGACTTTGTTTTATTGGTTTTCTTTTGCAGAGAATTTTCATTTTGCGGTTTTAGTCAAAGGATTATGCATTATTTTAATATGTAGTGCATAATCGTCTGCAAAATGAAAATTCGTTGTAGGTTAAACCTATTAGACTAAAAATAAATACGAGTAGTAGGTTAGGTATGTCCCTCTGTTCATAATTCCCGCGCCTCACGACGAGTTTCTTATGGCATAAACTGGAGCGCTAGTGTGCTCTCGTGTAAGCATTTTATTTGTATTAAAAAATCAACCACAAATGGTGTTATTTGCTGATGACACTTCCTTAATTTTTAAGGTAAATAGACGTGCTTCAAATTATGACGACGTAAATAACGCCCTAGTGCAGGTCCAAAGTTGGTTCACTGCTAATAATTTGGTATTAAATGGGAAAAAAACTAAGTGCATAAGATTTTCTTTACCAAATGTAAAGAGTAGTGATTGTGAGATAGTATTGAATCAAGAGAAACTAGAATTCGTCGATAAAACGGTTTTCCTGGGGATCACGCTCGACTCAAGGCTACAATGGGGTCCTCATTTAACATCTCTTGCAGGACGGCTAAGTTCAGCAGCTTATGCTGTCAGAAAAATCCGCCAATTTACTGATGTAGATACCGCGAGACTGGTCTATTTTAGTTACTTTCACAGTATCATGTCTTACGGTATTTTGCTTTGGGGACGGGCTGCAGACATCGATTCTATTTTTATTCTTCAGAAAAGAGCCATCAGAGCCATATATAACCTCTGCAGGCGTGATTCTTTAAGGGAACTGTTTAAGGAAATTAACATCATGACGGTGCCTTGTCAATATATCTACGAAAACATCATGTATGTAAGAAAAAACTTACATCTTTTTGGTAAAAGAGGTGAAAGACATAATTATAGTACTAGGAATAGGGACCTATTAGTTCAACCAGGTTTCAGACTGGCTAAAGTAGACTCATCTTTTATGGGGTACTGTTTAAAATGTTATAATAAAATACCTCCCCACATTCTTCAACTGAATGAGACAAAATTCAAGTCTTGTATAAAACGCACACTATGCAGTCAGGCATACTATAAGTTAGGGGATTACATCGCTGATAAAAATGCCTGGCTCAATGCTGGTCCTGCTCCACAACCACAACTAATTGATTAACACTGGAAAATACTGTTGGAGCTGCTGAAGATTGTAAGATTATCTTTGCATTGTATAAACTCAATTTCCTTTGCATTGTATAACTACATAGCACAGATTTGAGTTCTATGTAAGTATACCTTCATTACCATTTACCGGGTAATATGTCTTTCATTGACTTGAATGTGCCATGGCGGCTGATAGTATGTCATGCTCACACAAATGTCTCGCTGACGGTGGCGTGTGTATTGGATCATTTAGCTCCCTTCAAAATGGTCGAGCTGAATGGTGCTGATCTATGCGTCATGTTCGTGAACGGGCGCCGTCAGTTGGGGCTGGTCATCACTCAGCTGCCTCGGCTTATTTTTAATTATTTTATTTTTGGATTGTTGTCTTCTTACTATTTGCTGTACTCTGGACGCTCTTAACGCGTACGTATTTTTTTACATCGTTCTCACATATAATTGTAAATTCAACATTAATGATGTAACTAATATTTTTGTAAAAATACAATTTAAAAGAGTGTCCATGGAGTTTCTTGCCCGTTCTTCTCCATAGGTACCTACGCTTTGGAATGGGCAACTAGCTTCATATTTTCTGACTGACCGACTTCTTGACAATTCAAAAGTGCCTGTAAATGGTTTAATTGAAATAAATGGTTTGAGTTTGAGTTTGAGATGAAGTTGTCGTTCTTCTCTCGGAGTATTATGTTCTGTGATTGGACATCGGACGGACAACATGTGCTCAGAAACTGTCGCGCGTTCCGTATCGTTGAGTGTGTACCTACAGTGTGTGATTTGCTAGTGTAATTAAACTGTTCGTGAAATTATAATCTGATTTGAACTGCAAACTGTTTTTCTATTGCGCAATAACCAGCACTACCCATAGTACGCCCACACTACGTAAAATAAGCCTGATGTTAACGAGACGCACTATACCTTCTCCGTTATCAGAACTGGGATTCGTGTTGGTGCATGCGCAAAATCAAAACGCTAAAAGTGAAAGTGACCGTTGACATTTGAAAAACAAAGTGCAAACATGCGAACGCTTATTGAATAATCGTGTGGACCTGTTCGAGTTGGACCCAGACAAGCCAGATACGGATGCGCTATCATGGTGCATATTGTTTTGGGCATAGGCTGTATGCAGAATACCTTTGCCGAGTGACGCGCTTATACGAAAAAAAAGAATATGGCGCACAAAGGAGTAGCATCAACGTGGCTATCGCGGATAGCATACCAAGGACGTGGCGTGAAGTTACCAGAGACGTGGAGTGACTGAATCAAGCCAAGCAGGCTCGCAGCTGTCAGTGAAACCTTTCGTGTGCTTCAAGTCAGGGAAACCAGTACATATCGCGACCCTGCATGAGCAGTGGCAGCCAAACTGATGGTGGACAACGTGTTGGAAGTAGTGTAGGGCGATTGGACGTCGTATAACTACCCTCAGGCATGTTAGAAAATAAAGGTGAGCTGTATTGTTTTGTTTACGATTCTGTTGCTGAATGCGCGTTAGTAAAAGCGAGTTGTACAGCCAAATTAAGTGGCAAACGAGTTAATAATGTTGTTGCGTTGACTGGTATTGATCAAACGCATGTATTCAGCACAGAAAAAATAATGTGTAGCGTTGCGATTAGCGAGCAACAACTTGCGATTTTATTTTTCAATCCGACATTTACTTGCAAAGTAATATTATGATAGCACAAAGGCAGCTATAACAACATTGGCGATTTAGTGTTCAGATTATAAAACTAAGTTCGATCGGAAGTTCAGAGGTCCGCTTAAGGTAGTTGATGTTTTGGATTGGGGATCACCTACCCATACGTTAAAAGATTTAAATTCTAACCGTTTTACAACTATGCTCACGATCGCATACGAAAATGCCTCTAAGTAGTGTCCCTAACGAGTTAAACGTAGAGACGGTAACGAGAGTTCACCGAGTAGTTAGAGCACATACCATGGCTATTTGGTCGAAGTGCACGCATTAGTCTGCAGTCGTAACTGCAACTCAGAGTGGAGTTGTTCAGAGCGCGATGGGCAGCTAGTGGTGTACCATGGCTATTTGGTCGCACTGCACGCACTAGTTTGTAGTCGTAACTGCAACTGAGTGTGGAGTTGTTCAGAGCGCGATGGGCAGCTAGTGGTGTGGCGGGGACCAGGGTCTCAAAAGAGACTATTGTTGTGTTGGTCTTGTAATGACCTGGGAGTCGTAGACTCGAAGTGAAGTGTGTTGGTCGTATCACTTGAGGTGATGCCGATGTGGGTGGCATGAGTGTCATTAGCTGCTGCGGCAGCAGGGCCATGAGAGTTGTATGTGATCTAAGTTGATATAGTTCCTGACTAATTATTACTAAGGCTTAAAGGAATCTTTTGTTGTCGATGATTGCTATCGTTTTTATTAAATTTTTGTTCGCCAAGTTTAAATGGAACAATATTATTGTATTGATATCTAAAAAGTTTCAAACACAAAAAATACTTACAACAAAATTGCAAAATAAGGCCAGTGCAAAGAAAATATGGTTTAAAACTTGGCGTTGGTTTCGATTTCAACTCTTTTGCTGGTCAAACATCTACATGAAGAAAGGAAGTTGGCCTTCTTTTTCAACATTATATGTTTTTGGTGAGATTTCATTTCTTTTTGCCAAGTGGGTAGATGCACATGTAGGATTAAATTAAATAGCCTAGGTTTTCTTTTTTTTTGATATTTGTGGTTTTTTATTATTTTTTCTCTTACGAGGTGTTTTTTAGGGTTCCGTACCCAAAGGGTAAAAAAGGAACCCCCTTACTAAGACTTCGCTGTCTGTCCGTCTGTCCGTCTGTCTGTCTGTCACCAGGCTGTATCCCAAGAACCGCGATAGCTAGACAGTTGAAATTTTCACAAATTATGTATTTGTCGGCGGCGTTGCCGTACGTCATTTCCCTAAGCTGTAAACAACACGAGCACCGATCACGCCATCGACAAGTACGTCACTCGACTTCTCCCACCGCCCCACTGCTCGACTTGTTTTGCTACCAGTATAAAGGAGCGAGCGGCGAAGCGGCGAGGGACTTGACCATTGGACATCGTACGGACAACATGTGCTCAGAAACTATATCACGTTCCGTGTCTGGTTGTATCCTGTACCTACAGTGTATGATTTACTAGTGTGATTTAATTGTTCATGAAATTATAATCTGATTTGAATTGCAAACCGTTTTTCTATTGCGCAATAACCAACACTACCCACTTACTACGCCCACAGTAATTAAAATATGCCTGATAATAACGAGACACATTATACCCTTTCCTATATCAGAAGTGGGATTCGTGTTGGTTCATGCGCAAAATCAGAACGCTAAAAGTGAAAGTAACCGTTGACATTTTAAAAACAAAGTGCAAACTTCGAAAGCTTATTAAATAATCGTGTGGATCTATTCGAGTTGGACCCAGACAAGCCAGATACGGATGCGCGATCATCATGCATGTTGTTTTGGGCATAGGCTGTATGCAGAAATACCTTTGCTGGGTGTCGCGCCTGTTGCAACTACCGCCATGTTTAAAAAAGGACAACGTGCTGGAATTAGTGAACTGCGAGTGGTCGTACAACTACCCTCAGGCACGTTAAAAAATAAAGGTGAGCTGTATTTTTTTATTAAAGATTCTGGTGCTGAATGCTCGTTAGTAAAAGCGAGTTGTGCAGCGAAATTAAGTGGCAAACGAGTTAATAACGTTATAGTGTTGACTGGTATAGGTCAAAGACGTGTATTCAGCACAGAACAATTCTTATGGCGTAATGTAACGATTAACGAGCTAAAATTGAAATTTTATTAGATGTTCTACCCTACATCTACTTGCAAAGTAATATTATGATAGAACAAAGGCAGTTATAATACATTTCGTGTTATTAGAAAACGAAGAGCAAAATCAGATTATCAGACTAGGCTAGATCGGAAGTTCAGAGGTCCGTTTAAAGTAGCGGAAGTTTTGAATGGTGATCGCTTTATCTTAAAAGCTTTAATTTCTAATCGTACGTATAAGTACGCTCACGATCGCATACGAAAGTAGTATTTCTAGGAAAGTAGTGTTTTTACGGAAGCAGTGTGTCTAAGTAGTGTTTCTAGGATGATGAGGAGAGTTACTCCACTGAGTAGTTAGATCACATACAAGGGCTAGGTCGCACTGTACGCACTTGTCTGTAGTCGTAACTGCAACTCACTTGTGAGTTGTTGAGGGAGCGATGGGCACTGGTGGTGCAGCGGGGACCAGGGTCTCAAAGGAGACTATTGTTGTGTTGGTCTTGTAATGACCTGGGAGTCGTAGACTCTATGTGAAGTGAAGTATGTTGGTCGTATCACTTGAGGTGATGACCATATGGGTGGCATGGGTGTCACTCGCTGCTGCGGCAGCAGGGCCATGAGCGTTGTTATGTGATCTAAGTTGATATAGTTCCTGACCAATTATTACTAAGGCTTAGAGGAATCTCTTGTTGTCGATGGTTGCTATCGTTTTTATTAGGTTTTTGTTAAGTAATGCATTTCGATAACTATGTGGTCAGAATTGGCCGAGTGGAACATGCACTGCTGTTAGTTTTTTTTTGGTTGCAGGTTAACACACAAGGACGTGTGCAAGCAGGATGGCAGTGTCAGACAGCGCTGCACTCTTTGGGTCTCCTGTACGAATAATCGCGGATCAAGGACGGTGCTTTCCGTGCAAGAAGTTTCATGACTTCTGCCAAGGAGGCAGTGACAGCGACTGGATGTCTGTACCATTAAGCCAGCTACGGATTTCTTGTCTACCGAATCTGGTGAGTCGTTTTAATTTTGTTTTGACTCTGGTACTGAGTGCTTCTCTGGTATACCACAGTAAAAGCGGTTGCATTGTTAGGTATAGCCCAATCTATTTAACAATGCAATTTTTAAATAGTTACGAATAATGCCAGTAGGTCATGTATCAGTCGAAGTAGATGGTGATCACAGTGGTGATGAGCAAGCCTTCGTTACGGGAACCACACGAGGGGGGGTTCTCTATCTGCCGTAGTAAAAAGTGTGTAGTCATTGGGTGGTGCACACGGATCCATGCGCTGGATGTGTGACAGCAATGCGATTGCGGGGCAGCTAGAGAGCCGTGGCGTTACAGTGGTTTACTCGTATGTGGGTTTCGGGGTGTCTAAGGCTCTTAGTGAAAAAGATTATTGTTGTAATGTGGATAACGATGGTACATGGCTCTGGTTTAAGTTTCTTTTTGCTATGATTGATTAAAGTTTGATTACATGGCTCTGGTTGAATCAAGTAAGCTCATGAGGCTAAGGAACATTCGAAGGGATCAGAGTATTACTGACAAATTTGAGGAAAGTTAGAAACAGAGTAGAGATTAAGTTGTGTGTATGTGTGATGATAGTTTGGATCAGAGGTTAATTTGTAGCTGTGCTGGAGCTACTAGTCCGCGAGTACGTGGTAGGCAGTCAATTCTGGTATATGTAGGGTTTCGTGAGAAACCATAAAGTCTGGGAATGACTTGGCAATCCGAGGGGGGTGCACAAATTAGTGGTTGAGTAAATGGACGTTACTAGATAGTATGAGACACGTGCACCTAAGTTGATTATTTAGTTTGCGATCTTCAGATTTGGCTATCAAATAGTGAATAATTCTCTGAACTCTGCTATCTTATAGTTTGTTCGAATTTTCATTGTGTTTTTGTCTGTACCAAATTCGGTCAGAAGTGACCGAACTATGTGATACTTTGCGGGGTATGTTTCTTTGCAGATTAACACACGAGGACGTGTGCGAGCAAGATGGCCATGTCAGCGTCATTCGTTTGACTATTCGGAACGCCAGCGCCACCCAGCGGCGCTCGACAGAGTCTAGTCTAAGTTCGCGGGGACTCGAGGAGAGCACGCAGCGGTGTAACGAGTCGGTCTTGGTTCTAGCGTGTCACGCTGGGGTTATCGACCCCTAGCGTAGGTGTGAGGTGAAACACCGGGGTGGTTTTTAGTCAGTAAGAGTCTGACAGACCCTTCCGCCCGCCCCGGGGCGGAGGACATCCATGAGGATTTTCCACCCCGGAAAGCGTATCACGGGGCACAAGTTGTACTATATGTCCGTTTATTCGGAGTCGATCAATAGTAACGCGAGCTGATGTCCATAGAACTAATGATGACAGTTAAATTGCAATAATCATTGTAGGGTTAAACCGGCCCAATGATAAGTCAAAAAAAAAATGTAAAAAAGGGGAAAAAAAGAAAAAAGAAGAAAAAAAAAAGAATAAAAAAAAAGAAAAAAAAAGAGAAAAAAAAAAGAGCTATAGGGAATAATAATATTCCAGACTAGCCGAAGTTCTGAAGGGCTTGTAGCCGGACCAGAACTTGTTGATCTGTAGGGTATGTAGCCGGACCAGATCTTGTTACTCTGTAGGGTTTGTAACCGGACCAGAGCTTGTTAATCTGAAGGGTCAATAAAGACCGGACCAGAGCTTGTTAATCTGAAGGGTCAATAAAGACCGGACCAGAGCTTGTTAATCTGAAGGGTCAATAAAGACCGGTCCAGAACTTGTTAATGTGAAGGGTCATTGAAGACCGGTCCACAACTAATTCTTACCAGTCTGTCTGTAGGGTTTAGATAAACCGGTCCAGATTGTAAAGTACGATTTTTGGTCAGGATAATCGAACGGTTTATGTTTATTACAGATATATGATTTGTAAGCGCACGAGGACGTCCGCAAGTCAGTATGGCCGTGTCGGCGGCGTTGCCGTACGTCATTTCCCTAAGCTGTAAACAACACGAGCACCGATCACGCCATCGACAAGTACGTCACTCGACTTCTCCCACCGCCCCACTGCTCGACTTGTTTTGCTACCAGTATAAAGGAGCGAGCGGCGAAGCGGCGAGGGACTTGACCATTGGACATCGTACGGACAACATGTGCTCAGAAACTATATCACGTTCCGTGTCTGGTTGTATCGTGTACCTACAGTGTATGATTTACTAGTGTGATCTGGGGGCACGGGAGTGCCCCCGCCAAGACGAACAAAGCGAAGCGCAAGGGCACTACCTACCTTTTCTCGAAGCACTTCGTCGTATTTTTGAACCCTCTTAACTTGGGTTTGGATTATACCAGATAAACAAAATTTTCGGGATATGATGTCAGTGGTTGAGTTATTAAACCTATAAAGTTTCAATTGCATAGCTCTTATACTTTAGATTTTATTGATATCTAAAATACCCCGATTTCGTCACTGACTCACTGACTGATGATCATCAATATTCTTAAGGTTCTTCCTGAAGTCCTAGAAAGCTGAAATTTGGTATTTAAGCTAGTGATAGTACACAAACAACAAAAAAATCTTAAAACTTGAATCTTTTACCCCCCCAACCCCTTAAACTAGGGGGTGAAAGTTTGTATGAGACTTCCGTAAATTTTGATGCTAGAGGTCTGAAAATATAAATAGGGGGTCCTTGTTATAAATAAACCCCAAAAAAAGAAAGAAAAATAGAACAACAGAAAAAATACTCGTATAAATATCATAAGCAACTTACAAAAAGAAATGAAATCCCACAAAAACATTTCATGTTAAATGTTGCCAAGACGAGACCATGTAGCTCGCACTGTCAAAAAGTAATCAGATCTCATGTAGAGCCAAGCTTATAACTCTACACGCCATAACTCTACAAGGCCTAACTTCGCAAACTCTACACCTTAGTCAAAATATAAAGCTTGGCCATTTCGTTACATTCACATGAGCGTAAGGTGAAAAACTCTCATACTGTTAATGGTTCTTGTAGTAACGAAACGGCCAAGCTTTATATTTTGACTAAGGTGTAGAGTTTGCAAAGTTAGGCCTTGTAGAGTTACGGCGTGTAGAGTTATAAGCTTGGCTCTACATGAGATCTGATTACTTTTTGACAGTGCGAGCTACATGGTCTCGTCTTGGCAACATTTAACATGAAATGTTTTTGTGGGATTTAATTGTTCATGAAATTATAATCTGATTTGAATTGCAAACCGTTTTTCTATTGCGCAATAACCAACACTACCCACTTAGTACGCCCACAGTAATTAAAATATGCCTGATAATAACGAGACACATTATACCCTTTCCTATATATTTCTGTTGCCGCTATAACAACAAATACTAAAAACAAAATAAAATAAATATTTAAGGAGGGCTCCCATACAACAAACGCGATTTTTTTGCCCTTTTTTGCTCGATATCAAAAATGGCAACAGGTAGGCACTTGAAATATTCACAAAATACTCAGTTGTATTTTAACTTTAATAATAAATAATAAAATTAAAATAAAATAAATATTTAAGTTGGGCTCCCATACAACAGACATGTATTTTTTGGCATTTTTGCCTTGTGGTACGGAACCCTTCTTGTGCGAGTCCGACTCGCACTTGGCCAGTTTTTATTAAATGATGAGCCCGCTGCAGTCTGAACCGCGGCAATGTTTGGACGTATAGACCATTCAAATTTTAATCTGTTGTACTCAACAATAGCACTTTCTTGTGCTTTGATTTGGCTAGCAAATTTTTTACCCTAGATAATGGTACGTAGGCTTGGCCACAAGTGAATATAGAAGAACCAATATCAATTAAAGCATTGTCCAAGCTCAAACCTCGACTCTTATGAATGGTGATAGCGTAAGCTAAACATATATAAATTATTTTTAATTGTATTTCATTTTAATTTCTCATGTGTATAACATTTTTTTGCATGCCTTAATTGGTAGGACATATGAACTGCGCATTTACTCGACATCTTTAAATGTAATTTGTACCATCTATGTTCAGCAATAAATACATTGAATTGAATTGAATTGAATATCGGAAACTGCTCTCGGTAAACAAAAGCACGGCTCAAAACTTCAACTTACAATTTGAAATATTAATGATATTAGTTTTACTTTAAAAAAATACACTTTTAGAAATAGAAATATGAATCTGCTTAACAAAACGATTTAAAAGGGGTTAAATAAGTATTTCTAAAAAATATTTTGCGTTTATATCTTATGATATACGTCATTTGACATGTTTTAAGGTTTTTAATAATTTATCTTTCTAAGAAAGTCTCATACTAACCTAAAAATTAAGCTTATTTTTTTTTTTTAATACGGAACACGGGTTACAGAATGTGTGATAGCCGAGTTCACACTTGACCGCATTTTTATTTTTACTTTAGCTTCGTGCAAAATTACAAGTTTCTAGGCCGACTATAAAAAAATTTAATACCTACGGAACCCTCTGTGCGCGAGCCAAACTCACACTTGACCGCTTTTAAAATTTTTCTTTTAGTTTCATGGTAATGTCCAGTTCCAGCTAGAAAAAAAATCATACGGGACCCTCTGAATGCGAGCCAAACTCACATTTGACCTCTTTTTAATTTTTCCGTTACCATCATGCTAATGTCTAGCTTCATGCTAAATTTCAAGTTTTTAGGCCGGTCAGAAGTTTCTAGGCCGGCTAGAATAAAAAATTAATACAGAACCCTCTATGCGCGCGCCAGACTCACACTTGACCATTTTTTTTAATTTTTCCTTTAGTTTCATGCTAATGTCTAGCTTCGTGCCAAATTTCAAGTTTCTAGGCCGGTTAGAAGTTTCTAGGCCGGCTAGAATAAAAATGTAATATTGAACCCTCTATGCGCGAGCCAGACTTACACTTGACCATTTTTTTAATTTTTCCTTTAGTTTCATGCTAATGTCTAGCTTCGTGCCAAATTTTAAGTTTCTAGGCCGGTTAGAAGTTTCTAGGCCGGCTTGAATAAAACTTTAATATTGAACCCTCTATGCGCGAGCCAGACTCACACTTGACCATTTTCTTAATTTTTCCTTTGGTTTCATGCTAATGTCTAGCTACGTGCCAAATTTCAAGTTTCTAGGCCTACTAGAAGTCCCTAAACATTTTGATTAACTCTAAGTGAGTGAGTCAGTCAGTCAGTCAGTCAGTCAGTGCCACTTTAGCTATTTTCAAAAGTCCATAACTTTGAATCTATTAAAGCTACAGTTATGAAATTTGGTATTCGAACTAACAGCAGTCATGGTATTATGTATGTGAAGTTTGATTCGATTTTGTGTGACAAATAATTAGATACAGGGTGGTCAAAAGTAGCTCGAAGCGGTTCGGGTAAATAGTGCACGGCGTACGTGCGGCCACTTGCTGGAAATTGGCCTGCGCACTGCCGTGCGCTTCGATCTGATTTGAACTGCAAACTGTTTTTCTATTGCGCAATAACCAGCACTACCCATAGTACGCCAACACTACGTAAAATATGCCTGATGATAACGAGACGCACTATACCTTCTCCGACATGTGAATATAATGCAGTTCCAATAATATTACATACATACGTGCCGAATTGATAACCTCCTTTTTTTGAAGTCGGTAAACATATATAAACATCAGATTTGAGAACTTCCTCCTTTTTTGAAGTCGATTAAAAATAGAACCTTGAGTGCTACATGGGCCCTTAATGACATTGATATTTGACTTAGTTGATAAACATTTGTAGCGATTAGAGATCTCACAACAAGTATCAACTGTGTGACAGACACCGGTTCCTTCCGTCCACACAAAAGAGAAAAGGTTGTGAGAATACTACACTAGTGTATTATCGTTCATCTTAGTGAGGCAGAAAAGTGCTCTCAACTTGAGAAAAGTAGCATCAAGCTGTAACATACGAGCGAGGAACTATTTCATTTACGCAAACTAAACGACAACCTTGACCACCACCCCTTACTTCCCGTGGGTGTCGTAAAAGGCGACTAAGGATCGTACCGGAAAATGGGCAACAGCGTTCTCTATGTATTCCACCATCATACCATACTGCGATCGCCAACCCGCCTGTCAAGCGTGGCGATTATGGCAAACCCTCCCAAAATTGGGGGAGGCCTATGTCCAGCAGTGGACGTCTATCGGCTGAAACGACGACGATGAAACGACAACTAAGAGTACCGTGAGTACCGTGGCGAGTGTTGTGTTTATCTGAGACACTCAACAGATAGACATTTAGTTAAATTGTTTATCTAAGTATGTGTGTGAGTATCAGGCTTGGGGGGGCACGTTAGCGATATAGTCTAAAATGTTGACAAAAGCAGCGCTTGATAAAATGATAATAATCGAGGTCAAGAGCAGGCACATCAGGCAATAATAATAATAATTTGTTTATTTTCACTTCAAGATACAAACATCAGTGTAGCCCTGGCTCTTTTACTAGAAGGTCCTGTATCACACGAGCCAGACCTCTCAATTTACAGAGAATATGATATAGAAGCGCGATAGACAAAAATGAGATTCGTTTTAGTTATAGCATGCATTAGAAGGTAAGTTTACAAATATACAAGATAAAAAAACAAAAAAAGTAATAATAATAAAAGAGTTTACAATATTAAAAAAAAAAAAATTAAGTTACCACTGCGTTCTTCGTATGTGTGTGGGGGTGTGTGTTGTGTGTGGTGTGTATGTGAGGTATGTGTGTGTGCGTGAATGTGACAGGGTGTCATGTAACGCTGCCGAATAAATCTGATTCGTCATAATCGTAATTTTCCAGCCAGTGTATAATAGTTTTTTTGAATTGGTAGTTGTTTAGTTTTTTAAGTAGTTTGATCCCTTTTACATGGCCGATTTTGTTGTAAAGACGTGGAGCAATGTAGTGGTAGTGTTTACTAGCGAAGACGCTCTTGGTACCTTCAACTGGGCACCTGTCAATCCTCTTGGATGAGGCAGGCAAACTCGGGATGGCGTATCGGTGGTATCTTCGCAGGCATTCGTAAAAAAAGAACTTGCGGACGCTAAGTACTTTGGCTTTTTCGTATACTTCGGTTCGGTCGTGGGCGTCCGGTATTTCAGTGACAGGAGCCTCGACCATGTGGGTCTTGCCTGCCCCAAAGGCGCAAATAGCGTATCACAAGACACAATGGCATAAGGCTTTATATGTTTGCAACAAAAGTTTTAAACTAGCAACATGTCTCAGGGTTTTAAAGATATGGATCAACTTGCGTAATCTTTTGGCGGTAGCCGGGATATGTTGTGTCCATTTAAGGTTGTCATCAACGATTACTCCTAGATATTTAATGGAATTCACTCTGTCTAGCTTGGGGCACATGCAGGATGAGATGTTATTGCTATTCCTATTGCAAGGAAACGTGTGGCAGATAATATTAAAGTTTTTGGGGCTTCCTGCTCTGGTCTTACTAAAACATAGATATTTTGTCTTGGAGGTGTTTAGTGATAGCAGACTATCTTCTAGCCAAGCTGTTACTTGCGAAAAACCCGCATCACAGACTGTTTCCAGACCTTTCCATGACCTTTCATGTAACAGAATAACTGTGTCGTCGGCAAACATAATGACATCGGCTTTATTAATTGTGATATCGCACAGTTCATTGATGTACACCAGGAATAGGGTAGGCGCAATCGTACTTCCCTAGGGAACACCGTAAGAACAGGAAACTTCATCGCTAGTCATATTATCAAGGCGAACGCATTGACTTCTTCCTGATAAGTAGCTTAATAGCCATTTATGTGGCTCTCCTCTGATTCCGATATTTTCTAACCTGCTTATAAGAATAGGAATCGAGACAGTATCGAAAGCTTTCTGAAAGTCTAGGAAAAGACCGACACATTTTTCTCCCTTGTCTATATACTTGGCTATGTTTCCAGTAAGCTTTAGGATAGCGTCATTAGTGGACCGATTGGCTCTAAAACCGAATTGGTTTGACGAAAGAATATTATTTGTCTACAAATATCTCACTAATCCCTTGTTTGCAAGTTTTTCTAATATTTTTGATAGTGTGCTAAGTACAGAGATAGGTCGGTAGTTGCCAACGAGTCCCTTATCACCAGCCTTAAAAACAGGTGTAACGGCCGCTTTCTTAAATGTGTCAGGAAAAGCACCGCTAGAGAAACTGATATTGCAGAGGTGTGTTATTGGAGATGCTAATTTAAATTTGTATTTTTTTAGGATGTTAGCGGGAATATTGTCTAAACCAGAGGCACTGCTGTTTTTAAGACCGGATATCACCTGGATAACTTCGTATTCGTCTGCAAGAGAAAATGCCATCGAATGGAGGAAACCATTCGACTTCTGTGCTTGTGTTGCTAGAGATCCTTCATCTTGTTTGAGTTTACATAGAGTTGAAGTTGCCAAGTCTTTACTAATTATTGTGAAGTATCTGTTAACTTCATTAAGAGAGTCAGCGGGGCTAGATTTGATCTGCAATAGCTCAGTTGCTCTACTTGAGCCTTTTTTTATGTTACACATGTCCTTAATTACACTCCAGGTCTTTTTCATGTTATTTTCATTTTTTTTGTAATTCCCTTTCGTAGTAAGAACGCTTTAACGTTCCTGTCAATTTATTGCAGGCATTTCTATATCTAATGTACTGTTGTCGGAGTTCCTCGTCATTCGGCGATTTCTTAACTTTTTGATGAATTTTGTCCCTTTTCCGTATACATCTCACTATGCCAAGGCCAACTGTAATCCACGGTTTAAGCGGGTTCTTTTTTTTTATGTTTTAGTTTTGACTGTATTTTTTGTGATGATTTCTCGCAGCGTATTGACAAGGAACTCAGCGGTTATTTTACCATTTTGCGAGTTATAATTATGGACCTTATAAGTCTGAAATAAATATTTTCATTTCATTTCATTTCAATAATCGTCCCAAACGATATTGTCTAAATCAGTCTCTAATTGTTCATAATTGATAGTTGTTCTATAGTGCTCAGTCGTTTTTTTAGATAAGTGAATATCTTCTATGTGCAACAATATAGGACTGTGATCTGTCAGAGGGTCAAAGATGAAGGTTTTAACTTGCTTATGCGTTTTGACCATAAAGTGACCAAGGCAGTTGCCTTGTCTGGTAGGCTTGTCAATACCTTGTCTTAGATCATGGGTAGCTAACATAGTGATGTATTCCGCAGCGTGACCAGTGATCTTTTCCGGAAGGATGTTGATATTGATATCACCAGCAAGAATTATATTTTCGCAGTGAATGTTAGTGAGCAGTTCGTTGACCGAGGTAATGTAGTTTGCCGGATTGGAGTAACATGGTGGTCTGTATGAGGCAATGAGCGTAAATTTGTCCATGTTTATGATAAGACAGTTACCATCAATCACTTCAGGCTCTTGAGCTTGCACGTTACTAAAGCATTCCCTGACGTAGACTATGACACCATCGTTTTGGTTAAAGCTGCGTGTGGTATGAAACTGAGTATAGTTGTCAATATGATTAATAGTCGAGCTACTATCAATCCAACATTCTGTCAACACTATGCAGTCAACAATAATGTCAATGTTAGAGAGAAAAAGCATTAAGGCATCAAAATTTTTCTTAACACTACGAATGTTCACAGCGAGAATTGTCAATGAATTTTTGGAATGAGAGGGATTAAATAGCATTTTACAGGTAGAGGGGTCATCTACTATAGTACACTCTATTTCACCGCTAGCCTCTATTTCATCACTGATATTGATACTATCCGAGTTGAATTCTGAAAATAGAAACACGGGTGACAAACTCATTAATTAAACCAGTCACAGGCTTTAGATAAGTCAGATATTTTGGGAGACTTAACGGCATTTGGGTTACAGCGTTGGATACGTTTTTATAGCAACTAACCTTACCGATCGAAAGATCAGTAGGCTTAGAAACTGAGGATGTGTTTTTTGAACAAGTGAAGGGTTGTGTCATAGTATGGAATGTGTGGTAAGTTCTGTAGTATGGGTATAGGTGGGTTATGTGAGTTATCATTACAAAGTGTTTAACGAATATATAACGAACGCATTGATATTGCTTACTTGAAGAGGCATCAAGAGTTACAAAATAAAGTGGTATTATTAGGTACTTATTTCTAAGAATGGTGCAATATCTTGGCATATCCGGAATCAGTCATATCTGTTTTGGCAGAAGTGCTAAACTTTCCTCATTGTTTACGCGGGAGGCAGTGTCCCCTTCTTTTTTCCGAATGTAGACACTTCCGTGTGCAGTCCAACAGAACTTGTATTTGTTGGATTTAGCGAAGTCACGAGCCAGCGCATACAGGCGCTTTGCCTTGGTTGTCAGTTTTTCGGAGATATAGATTGGTTGGGAGGGACCATCAACATTAATTTGTGTAGTCGTTGGTAGTTGATTATGCTCCTTTCTGTATGATTTAATTGAGTTATAACATCCTCCTTTTTAAGCACAGATGTTAATTCAACAATAATGGTGTTATTGGACGGGCCTTTTGCGTGTATACGAAAGATGTCTCTAATGTCCGACGGCAGAATAGGCGACTTCAGGCAATTTCCTATGCTTCCCACGATCTTAACAAGGTCTCTTTTAGATTCAGCTGGTTTTTTAGGAATATTGCGCACTTCTAAGCTACCAGAGCGAGCATTTTTTTCAAGTGTTTCTATCTTGATTTCTAGCTGATTTATATAGTTGTGGTTTTCTTTACGTTCGATTTCTAGTGACAGTAATTTGTCCTTCATTTCGTCAATTATACATTCTTGTTGTAAATTGTACATTCTTGTTGAGTTCCTCATTTTGTTTTTTAATTTCTATAACTGTATCCTGCAGAGAGACTAACTTTTGGTTATGTTCAGCTATGGATTTAGACAGCGACGCTTTCATTTCATCCAATGCGTCCAGTAATTCTTGTTGGCCGTTATCAGTATATTTACGTTTGTAACGGCATGTTACATTCGTGGGAGTATCACCCAATTCCAACAAATTAGGTGCCGAACTAGCCGGTCCCGGTGGCGTTCTACTGAGTGACGTCATGCTTAGAATGAATAAATGAACGTCGAAGATGATTTAAAAACTTACGAAAAGTTTTGCAGCTACTCGGATTAGAACGTCCGCCTTGTTGCGTAGGAGTGTATAGCAAAAGCCACAGAGCCACAGCTCGCGTAGTATAATTGACGAAATACGTGAGCTTATGTGTCCATGTATCGTATCTTTGGTTTGTTGAGGGTGTCTTGATCTTTTTTTTTATAACTCACTGTTAAATGCACTTATTTTCGACGATTTTACAATTTATTTCACTTTGATTTGCAGATTTTTGTTTATTGGCAATTTTAGCGATTGTTTCGGTAAAAATCGTTAGCACAGCGAGATTGTTAACACTTGTCTGCTTATATTGGAGTACAGTTAAGTTGGATTACAGAACTTTTACCTATTAATACAATATTTTAAGTTTAGTGACAGTAAAGCGCGTCTATCTCGCAGCGCGGGTACGGGGAGAGCTGGAAATAATAAAAAATGTAAGCTTAAAAAAAGATTCAATAGCATTTTTGTTACTTAAAAGATTAGATTCGACACTTCGTAATCCAGACTTGTTGATTTACAAGAAGGAGCTACAGGATACTATCTATATATATATAAAATTCAAAGTCCTGACTGACTGACTGATATATCAACGCACAGCCCAAACCGCTGGACCTAGAGACCAGAAACTTAGGTGTGTTCTTTGTGAAGAGTAAGTATCCACTAAGAAAGGATTTTTGGGAATTCAACCTCTAAAGGGTTAAAATAGGGGATGAAAGTTTATATGAAAGTCTGACAGTTTTGAGTTAGGATCTTCTAATTTTGTATGTAGGCTGACAATTGAAAATGAATTTATATGTGTCTCAGCGTTTTTGATAATTTCACCCCCGAAGGGTTAAAATGGGGGATGAAGTTGTGTATAGAAAGTCATTAATTTTTGACGTAAAAATCACTAAAATTATTATCTAAGCTTATGACTGGAAGCTAACACAGCGGTGTTGCTAGTATTTCATCCTTTGAGGGGGTGAAAAGGGGGATGAAATTTTGTCCTGACTGACTGATATATCAACGCACAGCCTAAAACGCTGGTCGGTACCGCTGGGTAGAGAAATTAATTTTGGAGGGTGTGTTCTTTGTGAAGAGTAGATATCCACTAAGAAGGGGTTTTTGGTAATTTAACCTTTAAGGGGTGAAAAGAGGGGATTTTGTTTGTATGAAAAATCTTATTCCTTGAGTTAATAACCATGAAACTTGGCACGAATACTTATCTAAATAAATTATGAAGTTTGGCTTTTTTTTCTAAACTACCCCCTGAAGGGGGATTGGGAGGTGTCAAAGTTTGTATGGAAGAATTTTAACGCGTGGACCGATTAACTCGAAACTCAGTATTTATACTTAAGACCGAAAATAAAGAATAACGTGTATCATCGTTTTTCGAAAATTTACCCCTAACGGGGTGAAAAGTTAATTTTATAGGGGAAGACTTTACTGCGTGGCTTGATTAACTCGAAAATTGGTATAAACAATCTTTGAGTCGAGTAATGAACACATCCCAAACAATTCTACGAAATTCCACCCCTGTGGGGGTGAAAAACTGGGATACAGATTATAAGAAAAATCTTATTCATTCGGGTAAATAAACTTGCCAAGAATACTTGCATGTAATAAAGTTTATCATTATTCGTTTATCAAAACACCCCAACACCCCTTGTGTTGCGGTGTTAAAGTTTGTGTGGAAGAATTTTAACGCGCGGTCAGATTTACTCGAAACTCAGTATACTTTTGACAGAAAATAATCAATAATAACAGCCGCATAGATAGATCGATCAGGTTACGCAGGCTACGCTTGCCGCGGTTGGTCTGTGGATAGGTGTCCATCTTTACATACCGTGACCTCTCCGTGCCTCGGAAAGCACGCTAAGCCGTTGGTCCCGTGGTCCCGGCTGTCATTCGTGGATCTTTGACAATCGCTAGGGGTGGTCAGAAGCCCGAAAGTTTGACAACCAGTCTTATCAGGGGGTATCGTATTTGGGTTGTGGAGGTTAGATAGGCAGTCGCTCCATGTAAAATACTGGCACTCAGCTGCATCCCATTGGACTGGAAGCCGACCCCAACGTAGTTGGGAAAAGCCTAGGCCCTAGGCAGATGAAGAATCAATTCAATTCAATTCAATTCATTTATTGCATCAAATATGGTAGGTACATAAAGTTCTTATAATAAAATATTTAGTAACACACAGTTGGCCAATATTTAGCATGCAATAGTACAAGTTTTAAAATTTAAAATATTAATTATTCAACAGTTAAATATATCTGTGCTTTATTGTATAAAATTTACAGGGACACTTTTGAAAGAACTCATCTATCGAATAAAAACCTTCTTGTAACAACCACTTCCGCAACGCAACACAAAACTTATTGAAGGGTAGTTGAGTAATTGACTTAGGCAAAGCATTGTAAATTAGGGGAGCCATGTAAACGCAACTCCGCCGAAAGAGTTCTAGCTTTGGAATGGGCATTTCAAAATCTAAATGTGTAATTTTCCTTTTATTTGTGTTATCTTTCCGTTCAAATACTTTAAGATTGGACCTCACAAACCTGGCAATTTCATAGATATAAATGCATGGGACAGTTAATAGATTGTGCGATTTGAATATAGGCCTGCATGAGTCAGACCACTGCATTTTGAATATTACACGAATACATTTTTTTTGGGCGATGAAGATCTTCGCCATTTGGGAAGAGTTTCCCCACACTACTATACCGTATCGTATTAGTGAGCAGACGTATGCGTGATACACCATTAAGGCGGTACGCAAAGATGTGATATTATTAATTCTTTTTAAGGCAAATACGAACTGATTGATTTTTTTTGAAATTATTTCGATGTGATTCTTCCAAGTAAAATGCTCATCAAGTGTTACACCCAGAAATTTTGCACTACGTACCTGTTCTATATTATTATTGTCAAGTGCAACATTAAGGCGAACAGGTTTACTTTTAAATGTTTTGCAATAAAGCACATTCGTTTTGGAAATATTTATTTTTAATTTATTAATATCTAACCATTTCATAATGTCATTTAATGCTTGCTTAATTTCAATGTCAAATTTTTGTAAATTTTTACATTTAATAATAATAGTAGTGTCATCGGCGAACAATACACACTGATGTTTTATTGACTGAGGCAAATAATTTATGTAAAGAAGGAACAATAATGGCCCCAAGATACTACCTTGTGGTACACCACAGCAATTAGTCCGTGCTTCAGAATCAAAATCTTCTAAAGTGTTACTTAATTTATTCAGTTTTGTTATCCTCGTTACCTGTTTTCTGTCAGTTAAATAAGATTGAAACCATTCTTTTGCTGGACCTCTGATACCGTATCTTTCTAGTTTTTCTAGAAGCCGCGTATGATCAACACGATCGAACGCCTTACTTAAGTCTAAAAGTAATGCACAAGAGGGTATTGTATCATTAATATTCGTCATCATTGCTTTCACTAGCATAAATATTGCCAAAGTCGTCGATTTATTTTGTCTAAACCCGTATTGCTGGTCAACAAGAATGTTAAGTTTATTAAGAAATTTTATCACTCGCCTGTACATAATTTTTTCAAAATTTTTTTATATAATGGGAGAAAGAGCGATAGGTCGATAATTGTCAACGTCTGATTTAGACCCTTTTTTGTATAGCGGCTTTATCAAAGACAGTTTTAGCCTGTCAGGAAAGCGGCCCTGTTCTAAGGATAAATTGACAATGTGAGCCAATGGCGATGCTATATGTTGAGATATTTTTTTAACGAGCTCGGTTGTGATGTTATCATACCCAGCCGATTTCGGGTGTTTTAAAGACAATATGATACGATATACACACATCAAGTGTCTAGGGATCAAGCATTTTTATGCGGATTTCTTGAGATTGAGATGTGGCTTTGTAATAAATTTATGATTTTATAAATTTATATGGATCCTTTTTGGTGCATTTCATAATTTGAATCAGGAACTGTGAATCAAATTCGAGTAAAAGATGAAAATCAGCTGTCAATATTTTCCCTATAAAAACATACAACGCATTGAAGACATTATTAGTGCTACTGTTTCCCTACTACTGATTAAAACCAACGTTATTATGGAGCGGCGACGTCATTTAAGCAGGGAAGAAATGCTCAGAGCCGTGGGAATGATAGAAGCTGGTTCCCGGCAACGTACTGTGGCTTTAGCTCTGAATACAAGTCAGAGTGTTATCAGTCGACTTTGGACACGTTACCGAAGCACTGGTACCGTGGCTGAGCTCCATGGAGGACGGTATCGCTGCACCACACGGAGACAAGACCGATACATTCAAATCTTAACTCGAAGAGCTCCAACAATAACCGCCATGATGTTAGCCGTGAGGCTTCATCACTCTTCAGGGAACTTAATTAGCGACCAAACAGTCAGAAACCGCTTGCATGAAGTGAACCTTCATTCCCGAAGACCGCTACGGGTACCACCTATAGCAATGCACAATCGTAGGATTCGATATCAATGGGCTCTTGAACACAGAAATTGGGCAGAAGAACAATGGCGTTTCGTGTGCTTTTCTGATGAGTCTCGTTTTGGTATGAGACCGGATACAAGACGTATACGACACTGGAGAACCCCTGGACGCCAACAGCGATTAAAATCCTGCCAGGAAGTCCATCCTTATAGTGGTGGAACCATCATGGTATGGGCGGGTATTTGGATCGGCGGAAGAACTGAGTTGATTTGGATCAGAGGCAACCTCAACGCTCAAATTTATGCTGAGACGATTGTATCAGACGTCATCGTTCCTCTACAAGTGCAAATCGGTCCCTTATTTCAGTTAATGCATGATAATGCACGACCGCACACCGCAAGAGTTGTAAGACAGACTCTCGCCGCAGCTAACATCAATGTCCTGCCCTGGCCTGCTCAGTCGCCAGACTTGAACCCGATTGAGCATGCATGGGATATGCTACAGAGAAGAGCTCTGCCGAATATGGAGGGTATCCAGTCGCAAGAAGACCTTTTTTTGTTGTTGCAACGAACATGGGCGGCCATTCCACAGCGTGATTTGGATGAACTCATTTTGAGTATGCCAAACCGATGTTCTTGTGTTGTTAGTATTCGCGGTAGAAACACGGATTATTAATTGTTTAAGTTACCCAATAAAATTTTAAAGAAAACTGTTATTTCAGTCTTTTTTTCGAACTTTTGTGTTAGTGGTTCAAATGTCAAAAATCCCTTTATTAGGAAAATGGCAAATTTCTTTATTAATGCAAAGGTGACTTGGTTTATCGTTACTGTGACAAACGAAAACACTTTATTTGATGAATCCTTAAAGAAAATTTTAATTAATATCAATCAGGAGAAAAGTTATTGCAAAAATATATGTTGATCCCTAGACACTTTTGATGTGTGTATGTTGATCCCTAGACACTTTTGATGTGTGTATTTCAGAGGCGTTAGTGGGTTCTAAAAATATGCTTTTCTCATTTGATTCTATGTTATGTATGTCAGTTTTGTTATTTTTAAGAGTAGAGCAATTGTCATTATTATTAGAAATGTCAACAAAGTGATTATTAAATTTATTAGCAATGTCAGATCCAGATGTCAACGTTATACTACCATCAATAATTTTACTGATATATTCCCTAGAAGGTTCGTTACCCATGTTGCGCTTCACAACATCCCACGTGGCCTTAATTTTACTACGAGAAAAAGTTATGTGTCTTTCATTACACAAGGACTGTAAGTTATTCATGCACTTCCGTAATAATTTAGAATAAGTTTTGTACTTACTCTTATTTTCATTATTTTTATTTAAGTAATACTTGTACCTTAATGACCGCTTAGTATTACAACATTTCTTTATGCCTTTTGTTATCCATTTAGGTTTACCACTATTATGTTTAATTTTAACTCTAATAGAAGGGAAACATAGATTATAAAATAATGTCAACAAATCATGGAACTTGTCAAAGGCTTCATTCGTATCTGTTATATCATGGATTTCACAAAAGCTTAAGCAGCTGATGTAATCCACGAATTTTGAGACGTTCTCTTTATTTAAATCATTTATAGTCATAAAAGAGTAATTCACTCCCACTCGGTTTGAAGTTTCCTGTTCAATTTTGACTAATTGAGCTGTGTTATGATCAGACTGGTACAAATTATATGTCTTACCAGTGACGTTATGAATATTACTGATAATGTTGTCTATGCATTTATTAAGCCTAGTCGGTACATGTATGTGATATTTCAGTCCATAATTAAGCAACAAATCTTTGAATGCAGTACTAGTTTTATCAGATAAAAGCAAATCTATATTAAAGTCGCCACAAACTACTATATTATATTTTTTGTGTTGAAGTTTTGTTATAACTTTCGTAAAATGATCAAATAAAATATTAATGTCAGAGTTTGGTATCCTATATATACAGATTATAATTAGCTTTAGCTGTTTAATTTCAACACCACATATTTCGAAATGTTTATCAATAGCAAATTCCTTTACTGCATCTAGCTCAACACATTCGAAACCTTTCTTACATAAAATACACGTGCCTCCTCGTCGTTCTAGTCTGGAATAGATTGCACCGAGGTAAACATTATTTATATTCAAATATTTTTCTTCATTTCTTTTTATGAAATGTTCACTTAGACATACCACTACAACATTTTCTTTTAAATCATGCAGCTCACTAAGTGCTACCTCTAAATCTTGCATTTTATTTAAAGCACCCGCAATGTTTTGGTGGAACACGGAAAATACATTTTTACTTACGAAAAAGATGATTTTTTGTCCCCGCAGAATCATTTGAGTCTATCTGTGAGGTTATTTTAACGGATTTAAAATAATAAGGTATTGTGCCTTTCTTTGGTTCAATGTTAATATTATTAGTTACTGATAGATCATTGAAGTTTGTCTGCGAGGTTCTATTACTTAATGGAAAATAATAAGGTATTGTTCCTTTCTTCGGTTTTAGGTTATCATGACTTTTCCGGAAATGATGAGGTAGTGTTTTCTGAGTTTCAATACCCTTTTTGAATTTGTGGTTGTTATAAGAGAGGAATTTGTTAGTGTACTGGATGACATTTATCTGATGAATTATTTGTTGTGTAACAGTCGTTATATTGTCTGTTTCAATAAATGTACAGTTTTCATAGTTTCGGATAAGTAGCTTTAGCTGATTATTTAGTTAACATTCATTAAGGAAACGATTATAAAATATATTTACTACAAATACGTTGCAATTTTTAAGAAAATTCAACGCTATAGATATATCTGAAATAAACTCTATTGGATTTACATCATTACTCCCTGTCATTATGATAACATTGTCGGTTTTTGATAATGTCTTAGCCATGCCGTTACAGTCCGACAAGACATATTTCGTTCTTGCGTCTGGTCTTGTTATAGATTGTATTTTATAATCCCTAATTATAAGTTCACTTTTATTCTCGATAAGCGTCTGAACGATGCCTTTCCCTTGATTATCCGATAGAAGAAAAATTTTGCCACATTCTTGATTACTTAAACGGTCAGTATTCGCAACTTCAGCCTGAGGTTGCTGTTGTTTAGTCGGTGCATCTTCAGTTAAATCCTTCCCTACACAGGTGCATCCTAAATTATCATTGTCAGTGTTAATAAAATTAATGTCAGCGTTAATAAAATCAATGTCAGTTTGTAAACACATGTCTTTCCGGATATTGTTACATTTGAAATGGTCTCGATTATCTTTATTATAGCATTCATCCAAGCTCGGTTCCAGTCGTAGGCTCCCATTATCCACGACTTCTCTTTCTTCTTTCGCATGCCCTAGCTGTTTCATAGTGACATTCTGGGGAGTAGTGGTATACCCTTCTGTACTTATTGTTAAACATTTGGTAGTTCGTTTTTTCTGGGACTTTGGTGTAGCTCTTTTTAATGTTGGCAAAGGACTTTTACATAATTGTTTCAAGGCAACCATCTGCTGCTTGAGATATTCAATTTCTTTTAACAGACAATTTTTTTCTAAGATGGCAGTGTCAAGTTCATTTTCTGTACTCTGTAATTGTGATTTCAAGCTATTAATTTCTTCTTTTAATTCTTCGATATAGCTATGATTAACATTAGTAGATAGGTCTAAACTTTTTGTAAAATATTCAGAGTCCGTACTAATGAGAGAAGTGTTAAGAGATTCCGTCGATCTTGATTTAAATAATCTTCTTGGTTTAACATTTACATTGAGTTCATCCATTTTATAAACTGCGATTTCCTTTATAATTCGATAAACTTTCGTAAGAAAGTGAATAATCATACAAATTATAATGTTTCTTAGTGTTTATATTATGAATTTTATATAAAAAGCTATTCTTCTAATTAGTCGATTTCCTCAAAATAGTCGATTATTTAAGGTGAATGCTTCGGTCTGAAAAGACTCATATCTAAGATTGTAAATTATGTTTCCGAACGATAATAATTGTGTCACGACTTTTACTGTATTCCAATTGGTCACTTTACGTGTTGCGTCAGTTAGTGCCAAGGTTTATTTTTAATTTTCATTGGCTAATGAGCAGCATGATAAATTGGCACTGACGTTTGAATAAAAAACGGTATTACCGAATCTCATAATACAGATTTTCCAAATAATCACCATAACAATTCTTACCAAATGTTATTTGAGCATTTGCCAAGCACTGTTTTGTTAATTCATAGTAGTAATAGTTATTTTAAATCTCACTTTGTGTCCCTCTGTAACACATAACACAGTTCTCCTTATTGTGTTTCACTTAATTATCCGTCTGAATAACACTAGCACTCACTAATTGTGCACTTTAGTTCATATTGTCAGTAATAATGTGTCAAAAAACGGTCCTTTTCTATTTTTAATGATTATTAAAACACAGAGCCTATGTTTACCAAAGTGGTTTTTTTTTCAATAGTAAGTGTATGGGGTTTTCGAAAATGATTGACCCCTGACGGGACATAAAGTGGTAATTCGATTTATTAAGGGATTTTAATGAGTGCCTTGATAAACTAATCTCGGGACCATGGAGTCCCGGTCCTTTGGAAGGCGTATGAGGGGCCGAAGCCAACTCGCAGAGGCCCCTTAGGAAATTTTAATGAAATGCGGCACCAACCGACGATTATCCCTGTATGCACTATGCAAGTGCACCCAATGATAACCCCCGGTTGGTGTAGGACTATAATTGCAGGAAATAGAAAAATAAAAAGTTGGACTATGGGTTTGGGTGGCTAAAGTGGACTTGTTACCAAGAACTATGCCTGATCAATGTTTTATATATACATCGATAAAATGGCAGGGGTGACTTGCACACTCAATAATGTTCCCCCTGAAACGGTTGCTAGCACATAGTGACGTAGCGACAAGGGGGCAACATGTCCTGCGGTGCTTATGAGGAGTGAAGAGGTATTCCACGGCTATCAGGACAATCCCGGAAGTACGGTCAAGATCCCTACCAGCATCTTACTGGAATACTTCATTCCTCCGAGCACGTTTGCTCTTGCGAATCTCCACTCAAGCCGGCCAATAAAGGCCAGAATGAGGTGGGAGTTCTGTTACTCGTCATTGATCACTCCAGACGGCCAATAAAGGCTAGCCAGAGGTGAGGAACAAGACTTCTCCCAGGAGATAGGGTCCGTGGGGTCGCTACTGCCCAACAGCTTGCCACATGCTGCCCTGCGGGTTTATTATTGTTATTATTATTATAATGCAGCGCCACCACGACTCACTGGGGACATCTTCGCAGATAGTTCCGACTCACCGTGAACTATGTGGCAACCGGTTCCGACTCACTGGAACCTCAGCTGGCTTGACAAGCGCCGCAAGATATAAGACTCAGCCCACTATCGACCTCCGGTCTCCGGGGGGGAGTGATGTAGCGGCATCTACAACGCCACATGAGAACAACGCGTCATACGGACGTCACGCAAAATCCTGCATCTCGCAAGCAGAGTTTACCGCGCAACTAGCATAAATACAATGGCCCGACATAATCATCGGGCAGTTGCCCGCCAGACACAACACCCGTCTGGTCGGAGGATCCTCCCTTTTCTATAAAGTAAGAGTGAACTTTATACCCTGTTCCTCCTTTCCTCCTTCTAAGGCGGAAGCTGAGGACGCCGTGGCGCCTCTTCAGCTACTCCTCAAACTGGGGACTTATCGTCGTAATTGTGGCGTGGCCATTAATGATATCCCTTTGAGTGTCAGAATGGTTACAAGTTTTTTACTGTGTGTGAAAGCACCTATGAATATGGTGAGTAGGAAAACGATTTGATGAAGAAAAGCACAGAAAGACAAGTCTACGCATTTATTCCAATTAGGCTTGTCAGTTAAATACGTACTAATGCGAAAACTAGTAGTCCGTTCCAAAACTAGGTCCTCATGGAGAAGAAGGAATAAGAAATGCCATGGCAGCTTGTCTTAAAGTGTTATAGCAACACATTTTATATAAGCATAAATTATTTTTATCCTATCAATCTCTAGGATCATTTCTCAAAGTTATAGAGTTATAGCAACTCAACGGAAAGAAAGAGAACATGAATATTTCTTAATTCGATTTATCACATAAAAAATACTATAACATACACAGAAAAACATAATTATCAGCAATAATTAAGAAAAATATGATCACTTAACTTACGTGAACATTATGGTCAGTCCATCTTTCACTACAGTTCTATCAAAAAGTTATTATAGTCTCCCTACGACCATGTAAAAAAAAGATAACGCAATTGTTAAAAGAAAAATGCTATTTCGATCTCAATGAATACATGTCGGATCGCGGAGAAGGAAACTAAAATGTGTAATTGTAATGTGTAATTGTAATGTGTGTAGTAACTTATTACTACACACATTACAATTACACATTTTAGTACCACAGTAACTTATTACTGTGGGTAAATGGATATTGTTTAATACAAAGTGTTGAAGGTAGTCCATTATACTTGTGCGTTGTACGTTGCTACGTGTATTATTCATTTCCGTATCCTGTTATTGGTGTTTTTCCGTAACTCCGTAACTGTTATTGGTATATACACGTAATAATATTAATTTTATAAAAAAGCTCACTGCACCTCCTAGGTTCCCCAATTTTGGAAGATAGTTTTTCTCCTTTCATCGAAGAAAAAATCAAAAAGTTCAACGACATTTCGGAAAATTTATTTATTTTCGGCATTCACCCTGATTATATACTGTTGTGTTAGCCCAAATTTTATGTATTTTCTACGCTCTTCCCCTTTATGGAAGCAGCCACACCTCTGGGACAAAATTGACCAAATTATTCGCAGCACACTAACATCCATTCTAAATGTGGTCTTGGACGACCGAGCGTGGTTGCAAGCCATACTATCCGCTTTGGTGGCCTCGGCATCCGCAAAATTACCAGTATTAGCTTACCGACGTTCCTGTCCTCTGTCCACAGCACCGAAAAGTTGACCGGGAAGATTTTAGCCCCCTCCCTGGTTAACTCTGAAGTGCCATGCTTGGCCGACACAGTGAATGCCTATAAAATATACACAGACTTGCCCGGATACAGATCGGCCCGCGAACCCATCTTCCCAGAGGCAGTGGGATGAGCCGCTCTGCAGGTTGTTACGGAATAATCTTATTAATACGTCCATCAATACTGCTGAGCGTGCCCGCCTACTGGCTGTGGGTGAGTGGAAGTCAGGCCTCTTGCTTCAGGCGCCAGCGTCACCCAACATAGGCACTTTGCTGGGTGACACTATCTTCCGGCTCGCTACTTGTCTGTGTCTGGGCGCCCCTTGCGTGGCTCCGCATCGCTGCCAATGCGGTGAAGGTGTCGACTACCTCTGGCACCATGGTTTATCCTGCAGCAAAAGCGCAGGCCGGATAGCACGGCATGCCAGCATCAATGACATCATCCGTCGTACTCTTGTCACCCGGAGTGCCAGCTGTTTTAGAACCCAATGGCTTATGGCACGCGACTATGGGAAGAGACCAGACGAAATGATCATAATGCCTTGGAAGATTGGTAGGCCTTTGGTGGTTTTGGTTCAACACCTTTGCGCCATTCCAATCTTTCAAGCACGGTAAGCTGTGCTGGGGCGGCCGCTGCAAGTGCGGAAAACCTCAAACAGCGCAAATACTCCAATCTCTTTGTAACTTATATGTTTGAGCCGTTTGGGGTTGAAACAATAGGGCCATAGTGCCTACTTAGTATTTCAAGACATCGCCAAGTGGTTGGTCGACTCTTCACGTGATCAGAGGGCTGACCTATTTTTTGGCCAAAGAATCAGCATTACCAATAAATATATACCAATAAAAAAAAATTAAAAAAAAATTCATGGTAAAATTCAACTTTGATAATATGATAGTTAAGACGTTATCAACTACAGTTTTATTATTTATGTGGGATCGTATGGTGAAATAAAATAGAGTACTTCGTAATAACTTGTGTATTTTTTGAAATTTGCAAACACAACCCAAAAAAACACGTCTATCCTCCTCGATCGTACCTCGTACCTCTGCATACGTTCCCTTTTACGCACAATTCGTTCCACACTCGGTCATCCTGCACACTGTCTGTCCTCAGACACAATGTCACACATACTGTAAATCTCATAGAATCATCACCCCTTTCATAAACAACTTTTATTAGTTGGTACGTAACACTTTAAGTTTAGTCTTACTTAAGCAACAGAAACATAATTAAACTTTAATCTTAAACAATAGTTTCAACAACAATTACTTTAGATGGTGACTGATTTCACAAGCGATATATTTTCTTTAGTCAATGACATATTTACTGAACTTTTACTTTTTCAACATAGCCACCTTACATCTTAATATTTATTTTCCTAGAAAAAAAAAATAAAAGACAGCATGACAATTACAAACATGAATTAGAATTTAGGCTTGACATCTTAGCTTATCAAAGAAACACCAAACACATTAGGGACACAATGTAATACCGGTTACAATTTACTGTAATGCTTAACAAACCGAATCTTAACAACTCTGTATCTGTCTGTAAATTACAAATCTAGAACATAACAACATAAAGAAAAATACAAAAACAAAAAAAACATTTTTCTTAACATACAACTTACTTTCATACAGTCATCACACAACTGACATACTTCACAAACCTTTACATACTCACTTGATTTTACTCCTTGTCATCTGGCCATTTTTTCATATGATCTGCAGATGTTGTAGTTTTGACTGGACCTTCTGCCATCATATCTACTTTTTCTACGTCGTACCTGTCGTGCCGTTTAGTTTTTATTACCTGATAAGGTCCCAAATATTTAGGTTTGAGTTTGAGCCCTGGCCCAAACTGGGTTCGTTTTATAGCGACTAACTCCCCCTCTTGATATTTCCTACTATCCTTCCTATTCTTATCATAGTTCTTCCTATTTTCCTGTTGTACTTCCAGTATTTGCTGTTTTGCTCTCTTTCTTAAGTCTTCTCTATTTTCCATATAGCTGTCTCGTCCTTCCTGTTGTAGTAGTTCGTATATTTCTATGTCGTCTTGTTTCTTCATTTTCTTTCCTATTAGCATCTCAAATGGAGTGGTGTTCACGCTTCTCTGGTAAGTACTATTTAATGCCATCTGCACTCTTCCTACGTGCCTGTACCACAACCCTGGTTTCTCAATACATAGCTTGGTAAGTACTGGTATAATAGTTCTGTGAACCCTTTCCACCTGACCATTGCCTCTAGGTACTCCTGTAGTTATATGACATAACTCTATTCCCTCCTTCATGCAATACTGCTGAAACTCGTTGCTGGTGAAAGCAGTACCTCTATCTGTGATGAATCTTTCTGGACTTCCAAAAGTATGTTGTAGTATCTCCAATTTATTCAACACTTCCCTCGTTGTAGTGCTTTTACATGGAAACAACCATACAAACTTCGTGAACGCGTCAATAACGGTAAGTATATGATTATATTGCTTATGAGTCTCTGTCAGGGGTCCAACATGATCCAAATGCAGAGTATGCAACGGAGTGTCTCCCTTCTCAATTGGATTAAGGTAACCTTCCTGTTTTCCTTCTTTTCTATTCGTTAGTAGACATGGTATACATGATGCTATATAATCTTCAACTTTCTTTCCTATTTTTTCAATGTAGTAATCTTTGCTAATTAGTTCTAAAGTTTTCTTCTTCGCGAAATGACCATTACTGTGTGCCCTCTTTATAATTTCATTCTCCATTGTTCTAGGTATAACAAGTTGTTGATCCGATCCTTTATAAAGTAATTCTTGATTGAGACTGTAATCCTTAAATGAGTTTCCTTCTTTCAAAATTTGTATTATTGCGTTAAGGCCCTCGTCACACTCCTGTGCGCGTCTTATATCCTCGTGTAAGCTAGATGTTATGGCTGCTACATACGGGTTTCGACTCAATGCGTCAACATGCCTCATTCCAGTGCCGTCACGGTGTTCTACTGTAAAATCATAATCCTGTAGAAATAAAATCCATCGAGCAACTCTTGTTGATGATGCTAAATCCTTCTTGTTAAGTGTCATTTGGAAAGCTTTACAATCAGTTACAATCTTGAAGAATTTTCCAAATAAGTAGTGTCTGTACTTCTTCACCCCTTCAATTATAGCAAGTGCTTCAAGCTCATAGCTTGTGTACTTAGCTTGCGCGTCGGTGGTCCTTCGGCTCATATAATGAACTGGGTGTAAATTTCCATCATCACCTCTTTGCATTAAAATAGCTGAGTAAGCAATACCTGATGCGTCAGTATGGAGCTCCGTCTCTGCTCGCTGATCGTAAATCTTCAACACTGGTTTAGTAGCCAACTTCGTCTTCAATTCGTTGAAAATAGCTCTGTGTGCATGGCTGAATTCAAACTTGCCTTCTTTTTTCAGCATATCTGTAAGTGGTTGCGCTATCTGTGCATACTTGGGTATAAATTTCCTGAAGTAGGAACAAAGTCCCAAAAAACTATGCAGTTGCTTCAAGTTCTGAGGCTCAGGGAATTTTACAACAGCATCTGTTTTCCCTGGCGATGGCATTACTGCACCACCCTCAATAATGTGACCTAGGTATTCCACCTTCCTGGTCAACAGCTGAGACTTCTTCCAGTTGATTTGTAACCCATATTCCGATGCAGTCTTCAGAACTTCCTTTAGGCGCTCAAGAGCCTGACACTCGTCTTCTGCTGGAATTAAAATATCGTCAATAAAAACAATAACAATGCCTCTTGCAATCAATTCCCTGAATATGATTGTGATAAATCTCGTAAAAACCTTTGGGCAAGTTGCTAGACCAAACGGGGCACGTAAAAATTCATATTGGCCGGTCGTCGTTACAAAAGAAGTATACTTAATTGAATCTTCGTGTACGCGTAAATGAAAGTAACCATTCCTTAAGTCCAAAGCACTAAATATTCTAGCTGAGGACAACTTATCAATATGATCATCTATTATAGGGAGTGGGTATTCGTCTTTAACCATTTTACTGTTAATCTTTCTATAGTCAATGCATATTCTTAAACTACCATCCTTTTTTCTTACTAATACTAGTGGACTGGAATATTCTGAGTAACTCACCCTGATAATTCCATCATCAAGCCATTCTTGGATTTGGCGATCAACATCCTCCTGTTCCTTGAATGAAATTCGTCGTGGCCGCTGAGATACTGGTAAGTCATCTTTGAGAACAATTTTCAATTCAATTGGAGCTTCTTTACTTTGTCGTGGCACATAACTTGTTACTAACCTTGTTACTTCTTCTTTTACAGCAGGATTACTGACGTGGGATAAACAATCATCGGAACTAGAAAAATATGCAATATCTTTCAACCACTCATAGTTCGGGTTCATCCAATCATCTTTCGGCAATAACCAGACCATACAATCTTTCATAAACATCATAACATTTCGCAAAAAAGCATTACCAATTATCATTTGAAATGGTACAGAGTCGTTAGGCATTACATAGAACGTAGTATCACGGTATAAACAATTATCAATCGTTATGTCTAACTTGACAACACCACATGACTTTACTTGTGAATAACCTAAACCGGTTAACGTAATGTTGTTTTCGTTACACTGCACAAAGTCTGACTTGCTAAGTTCGTTACAAAACTCCTTTGACATCAAATTCACATCACAACCCGAATCAATTAATGCACTAGCCATTTTACCGCGCACAAACACTGGTTTTAATGGTTTTACACGACGTTCAATGCGTACAACCGGTACGTTTCCGTCAGGTTGATCAGATTCATTGTTTTGTTTGTTTACATTGTAACTATTGTAAGTGTCAAACTCAACAACATGGCTGCTGTCCTTATAGCCAATCGCTGGCCTGCTCCGTGGATTCGTATTGCCAACATCGTAACACGAATCATTCGTCCTTGTCGCTGTGTAAACATCGCCCTGAACATCGTTCTGAACTTCGTCGTTTGCGCTCGCGCTGCTGGCGGCGCCCTCTTGCATCATATTGAAGAATGCTTTTCTCGACATCTGATTGGTTGTCTTGGTTGATCTTCGTTGTTCGGCAGAAGTGCCAACCTTCGGAGATTGTTCGTGTTCTCCGACAGTGCCCGAACTCGCCATCTTTTTCATTGGGCAATTTGGAGAAATATGACCAAATTCGTTGCAATGGAAGCACTTTTTCCCCTGCGACCGATGAGGACAATTTTCCGATGAATGATTCTTTTCTCCACAGTTGAAACATCGCATCATTTCAGCCGCGTTTCTTCTGTTATTATTGCTGTTCTGTGTGCCACTAGGCGGCTTACGTCGAATATCTTTATTTGAATTTTTCTTGAACATCTCGTACAGCTTCAGTTTTTCTTTCAGGTCCCCGTAAGTTGTGACACCATATAACATTATCTTATTTATCTCATCATCTATGATGCCGTCCACTATATATTTGATAGCTACATAATCCGGCATTCGTCCGCGTTTACCTAATTCTTTCATAATTAACATGTAGTCAATACATGACTCGTCTTTCTTCTTACGTCTTGCGCTCATCAACTCATGTATCTTCTTCACATCGAGAGTATCTGCAAATTCTTTACCAATAGCCACTTTCAGCTCATCCCATGATTTATACACTTTCTCGCTGCGTAGCCACAGTGCTGCTGTGCCAGTTAAAGAACGTCGAGCCACTAACAATAGCTGCGTCTGACTCCACTGAAATAATTCGCCATTTTCTTCTATTTCTCTTATCCACATAGACACTGTATGAGTTTCGTCTTGTGCACTGAATTTCCTAATGAGCTGTTCCGTGAGGTGCAACATGTCGCCGGGTGCCGCTCGTGACAACGTAGCCGCATCTTGAAAATCAGGGTCGGATTTTTCTGCCATCGTCGTAATAAATTCCTCGTAGTCGTCGTAACCAGAATATCGTCGTAAACGTTGTCGTCGTTGTCCGTAGAACCTTGAAAATCAATCGGCGTGCGTCGTTATGGCGTCGATTATGCTCGTGCGTCGTTTGTCGTGCGTCCGAGTCGTTATAACTCCACTTATTTCACCGCAATCCCGGACGAGCCCCCAAGTTTGTGGGATCGTATGGTGAAATAAAATAGAGTACTTCGTAATAACTTGTGTATTTTTTGAAATTTGCAAACACAACCCAAAAAAACACGTCTATCCTCCTCGATCGTACCTCGTACCTCTGCATACGTTCCCTTTTACGCACAATTCGTTCCACATTTATACATTCTTAATCTGACATTATAGTTTTAAGTTCATACGTTCTAAAATAAATGAATTAACAAATTTGAATTTATTGCAATGCTAAAATAATAGACATTTGTTTTTTTGAAAAATTAAATCGATGATTAATTTTATCTGACAGTCATCTGTGTGGATTGCAAGAAGGTCTTTACCGTCATTAAAAACGTTTAAAATCTAGTCGCAATCTCATCTCAGCGACAATCAACGTCAAAAACTTATCAAACATGTAGGGAAATTATAGATGTTATTGACAGATTGAGTCAGATCAGACTGGACGTTCTTAAAATTACGAGAATTGCCCCAAGATTTGAGCGTGCTACAAGTTTCTTACGAGCTTGCTACGAGATTGCTACAAGAGCGCTACGAAAGCGCTACGAACGTGCTACGAAAGTGCTACGATAGTGCCACGAATGTGCTACAAATGTACTTATAGTTAATTAAAACGGTACAACGGTACGGTTTCTTTGTGACTCCCACACGAAATTTTTAAGGTCATCAGATAACTTGAAGCTCAAAATGCCTATGCATTCCACAACTTTCTTTGATAAATCCTTTACCGTCCAGGCTGCTCGTTTGTGGAATGCATTGCCAGTTGAAATTAAACGCGCGCAGTCGTTACATGTGTTCAAAAGACTCGTGAAGGAACACTACTTGTCGTTGTGATCATGTTGTCTTAACTGCAATGGACTACTGTCTTCTTTTATTTTCGTTGCTTATACAATTTAGTATGTGTGTATTTATGTATCTATAATTTTGGATATGTATATATCTGTGTATCTATTTTAGTGTATTGTATACATAATATTTGCACCAACGGCAGCCCCATTTTATGTCCTGGAAAATCACTGTCCATTCCAAGGTTGCCTGGAAGAGATAGCAGAAAACGATAAGGCCGCCCATTGTATATTTTGTAGTGTTTGATGTATCTTTTTCTTGTTATGTATTTTTGTGGTGTACAATAAAGTATATATAAATAAATAAATAATAAATAAACACCAATTACAAAATTATAGTTTTACGGGCGTGCTACCAGCGTGCCACGATTCTATAACTACGAAACACCATGTGTCCACCACGTGCTACGTCGACACCACGAGGCTACTACGGGAAAACAGGCGGTGCTTACGTTACATGTCATATCCATAATCAGCCTATAATGTTCCCACTGTTAGGACACAGGCCTCCTCTCGGTGAGAGGGAGTGGGCCGTAATCCACCACGCGGGCCCAGTGCGGATTGGCAGATGTCACATGTCTTCGAATTTTTGGTTCAGGACATGCCGGTTTCCTCACAATGTTTTCCTTCACCGTTTTGAGAGCAGTGGTGATGAAAAAATTTACACAAAGTAAAGCGCCTGTCTGGGTTCGAACCTATGACCCCCCGCGTAAGTCGCGCCCGTTACCACTTGGCCACCACGTTACATGTGACTGCTATATATTACTACCACGGAACCACGTTTATACTTTCCAAAACAGTAGTCGCAAATTAAGAAAACATAAAAATTAATGAAAACGCTTTCTAATGAATGTAAGCATTTATATTTTCCCCCGCGCTCCCCGCGCTCCCCCGGGGCTGCCTGCCCGCGTCTATCCTCCCAATATATCTGCGAGCGCTTATCAATACCGATGATTAGGGCGACCCTCGTTTGGTTCAATTCGCAACGCGTTTCACTTCATTAGGAAGCCCGGTACTGATTTCAAGAGGCTTTGAAAATTAATACAAAATATTTATTTACCTAACGCGAATTACATAACCACCCTAGATGTTCTACATTAGAAGGTGAGGCACTGAGATGGTGCAGTATGGAAAAGTCAGAAACCACTAGAACTACACTACACTTGAAGTAAGTATGTAGAGTTTGTTATGTTTGCAACTAAAGCTGTTTTTCTTATCTTTAAAATCGACGTCATGGGTCCGTAAAGCTTGGTCTTGCTTTAATAGTTTCAGACATTTCCGCTCTGGCCTCTGTGAACGTCTGGATGGTGTGCACCTATGTAGCTTATTTAAGGTATGCGAATATTCGTCAGGATAACGGCCTAGTGTAAAGTTTGAAACAACAGTGACTACAAATAAGAACTTAGTTGTTAAACAAACTTTACCTAAATTGAACCCTTTTAAATCCGTCAGGCGCCGGCGGGCGAGTGATGAGCGAGTCGCGCACTCCTTCACTCGCTCCGTGCAGCTGTCACACACATACACGGTAGTGCGAGAGTCACTGCACGTTGTCAAACTCTTAAACTCAAACTCAAAGCATTTATTTCAATTAAACCTTGTACAGGCACTTTTGAATTGTCAAAGTTAAATAGTCTGTCAGTTAGTCAGAAAGTTGAAGCTAGTTGCCCATTTCAAAACGTAGATCTCTATGGAGAAGAACGGGCAAGAAACTCCATGGACACTCTTTTAAATCAAGTTATTATAAAATCCTGGGTACATTATTCTTGTTGCTTCTATATGTGAGACCAATGTAAAAAAAAAAAGACAAATGAAGAAACAATTCAAAATATAAGATTAAAAATAAGCCTTGGCAGTTAAGTGATGACCAGTCTCAACCGACGGCACCCGTTCACGAACATGACGCGTGGATCAGCACCATCCAGCTTGTTAAGTACGGATCCCTAATGGATATCACGGATCCCTAATGGATATCGCCGACCTTGCAATTCCTTCAGTTTACGCCGAGCGCATAAAAACTGCATCGATGACGTCCGGCCAGCGACGGGTCGCCGACGCAGCGGAATTCGACATTAGCTATTAATTATTTTAATGCATATTTTTGTCATTCCATATTCTAGCATCGAATAGGTTTCACCAATTTTAATTGTAATAATTTCTCTTAAAATAAATTAGTTTAAAGTAACTTTGGTTTTTTTTCGATCCTACGTAATTGGCGCAGTCGGTAGGATACTCGCGGGCCGGTTCGCGAAGCGCGTTAGAGTCATATCACATCGATAACTACGATCGCGAGTCGCCCGAGCGGCTATCAAGCCACGTCACGAGTATCCTGAATCTACAGTAAAGCTGCGGAGCCGAGTGGAGAATCCAGACTTCGATTCACGAAGAAGAACCAGAGATGAAATATATGTGAGTACACCAGAATCTTTCTCGTGTTGCTTCCTATCTATTCCTAGTTATTTTTATGTCCAAGATTTTTCATCACGAAGGATCTTATCCTCGGGAACCTGCATCACGACAGGCGCGCCGACATTTATTAGATACTAGCTTCTGCCCGCGACTTCGTACGCGGATCCTGTTGCTTATGCCGGCGACAACGGGGTCGTCAAAATCAAAGATCTGAATCGTCTGATGTCGAATTCTAAGAGCCCGGGGACGGGACGGGTTGTGGTGTCGGCGAGACACCACAACCCGTCCCGTCCCCGGGCTCCGCCCTCAATTTCCGCCTCAATGATATTTCTCTGCAGCGAGGCGACTTTGAGCCGGGTCCCATTGCACAGTTTCGGCGGAGTGAGTTTCCGAAGAAGCATAATTGAGACACCGACCTTTAACTTAATGGTGTGCGCTGGTAGTCTACTTGCACTGAGGAAATTGAGAAATTCTGCGGGGTAATGTGTGGCGTCATCTTGGTCGACAACAGTGTTTATTGAAGTGTAGATCACTTCATTTCCCTCAATTTCCACGAGAATGCATTCATTGATCGCTGAAGCTTGGTCGTTTCTGGGTGTTAAAATGGCTCGTTCACACACCCAAGAATTATGTTGGTGCGGTATCCTATTGATGTCCCCGTACACCAGGCGAATCAAATCTTCTAAGGTGGACACCACTCTCCCAAGTATCTCAGGTAGAACCACCTGGCCACCGTCTACTGGTAGCGTTCCCTCACCCAATTTTAAGAGAACATCAGAAAATTCTTGGGCATGTACATTCCCGCCAAGATGTGCTCTCATATTCATCGTTAAGCGCAACCTATGAATATGTGGCCATAAGAAAGAGTATTTCAACAAAGCATTTACCTCATCAGCCCTAGTTCCTAGCGTTACCACAGGCAGCGTTTGTCGGAAATCGCCGCTAAACAGAACTGTAACGCCACCCATCATTTACTGGTTCCTGTGGATGTCCTGCAAAGTCCTGTTTACCGCCTCTACTGCTTTTCTGTTCGCCATAATGCATTCATCCCACACGATTAAACAGCAATCTTTAAGCACGCGCCCTTTGTCACTGTTGCGTGACACTCCACAAACAGGTGTTTCATTACTCTCTAAATCTATGGGAATCTTAAACATTGCGTGCGCTGTTTTGCCACCAGGAAGCAGTGTTGCGGCGATTCCTGACGATGCTACTGCAATGGCAATCTTGTCTTGCCTCCTGACCTCTGCGAGAATGCCAGCAGTGACAAATATTCTCCCTGTTCTACCAGGAGCATCCAAGAAAAACATTTTACCTTGGCCGAGCCGAGTCAAAGATGTTGTCGAAAATTTTCTTTTGCTCTGAGGTAAACTTAGAGACTTGGTCATTGACGACGGGACTCGGACGGATCATAATTTATTTCAGAGTTGTACTCTCTGTTTCCAAGCTCTTGTACATCCAGATGTTGTGGAGTCGGTAGCCCATAATCCACCAGAGAACTGCCACAGATCGAAATGACCATATCTTGAAGTGAACTAAGGCAACTGTTTAGAACGCGCTCATCAGTTGCCTCAGTATTATCTTCAGTAGTGCGTCTCAGACCTCTTAGGAAGTCTTCGGACAGAAGCGGATTTGCAATACCGCAGAACACCAACATGACGACAAACAGATGTCGCAAACGACTGAGATTGTCACTAATGCTGGCCTCCTCAAGTACGTTGCCCCAGTGCTGATCACCGTCGAGAAGGTGGCGTGCTACGCTAGCAGCGCGGTATGTGGGATACTCAATGTCATCGACTGTCCTTAAAAACGCAAATGATGTTGGGCCGTGCACTGTGTGCAGTAACATTCGCAAATAATAGCACTCGCCATTATTTGGGTGCACAGTGTAAACCCGTCCCAATGCGGTGTCCTTAAAAATTCCCGGAAACCCGTCCACGGCGTGTCCGCTTCGACGTCGATTAAATACACCTCTTTGCTTGTCGTACGTGTAGTACGACGGCACCTCATCATAGGTGAGTGATCTAGCAAAGTTGTCCCCTTCACAGAGTCTGAAAAAGGCCAATTTCAGTCTATCAAAAAGTACTCTGTGAAGGCCAACAGGAAAATTAAACACATCAACCAACACAGACAGCAAAGGTAACCCCCGTTTCTATAGGATGAGAGCGGCACATCGGCACCTATAACATCACTTTTTGGGAACAAAACCATAGCGCGATCTAACTCGACGCCAACGCCATCTAGTTAGAAAACGGAAACTACATAATTATTATTTACCCAAATTAATTAAATTATGAATAAAACTAAATTGTCGTTAATTTAACAGACAACTACATTAGTTTTGCATTAAAAAAAAAAATGGAAACAGCAGCAAGGATCAAAACTAAGAATTACATACTTAAATGAATTACCTACAACAAATGTGCTTGGTAAGATATAGCTTAGAACCAAAAGTTTGACTTGACTTCATGATAGTGTAGCTTGTTGTACCGCCAATCAATCTGTTTAGTAATATTGGTGTGAAACTCTCCATACAATTAGATAGGACATGTGAAGTTCTCAGATTTCATAACAGTATCGTTCCTGATGCACATAAAAAATGCAAAAACTAAAAAAAAAGAATTTTACGATTTTTTAAAACAATATTATGGGATTTGAACTCGCACCATTTAGTGCGGTAAACGGTCGCCTGACCTTACCGCTAAATTCCCCGTTGACATATTGTTGAAATAGCTGTTCCCTTGCAATTTATAATATTACTGCCCCGCTCCTTTATAAAAATAGCGTGATTATTAAGTTCCCAGAGTTAAAGTTTTATTTTTAGCTAAATAAATAAATAAACATGTCATTTTGTGCATTCAATTATTTTGTGCATTCAATTCCGAACAAACACATTTTAAAATCAATATTGCTTACCTCCCATAACATACGGCGTGATAATATGTAGCCTAAAGCCTTCCTTGGTTTACTAAGAACATTTTTGCTGAATTTCAATTCAATCTATCCAGTAGTTTTGGCGTGAAGCCGTACCATACACACAGACAAACAGACAAACAGACAAAAATTCTAAAAAGTCACTTTTTGTCATCAGTTACGTTTTTCTAACAAAAGCCACTTATTTTTCTCGAAAATTCACAATGTACAGTTTTTCTTTCGTTACTGTTTTATTATATGTATAGATTAACAGAGATTTAGACAGTGAATTAGATTTTAATTTGAGTAGTTTATTCGAACCTAAAATGCCATACGACCCCGATGTAATTTTCAAGGCCTTACGCCTTGTACCCGATTTTGACGGAAACCCCAACATATTGACCAGGTTTATTAACATCTGTGACCGGATAGTATCTCAGTACGCAAGCCCCGAGCTAGGCAGTGAGCTAGGGAATCTATGTCTCTTAAATGGCATTTTAAATAAGATTACAGGGCCCGCCTTATCTACTATCAACTCGAATGGTATTCCTGAAACTTGGGCAGGTATTAGATCAGCTCTAATAAACAACTTCTCAGACCAGAGGGACGAGACGGCTTTATACAATGACCTCTCTTTGGCTACACAGGGTAACAGAACCCCACAGGAATTTTACGATCAGTGCCAAACATTATTTAGTACAATAATGACTTATGTGACGTTACACGAGACCCTACAAACGACTATCGAAGCGAAACGGACGCTTTATAAGAAAGTTACCATGCAGGCTTTTGTACGTGGACTAAAAGAACCTTTAGGCTCACGTATAAGGTGCATGCGTCCAGAAACCATAGAGAAAGCTCTGGAGTTCGTGCAGGAAGAATTAAATATTATGTACCTGCAGCAGCGTAATGATGGCCCAAGAGCTCAGACTGCTCAGAGCGCACCTAAAATACATAAACCTTTTAATATGCCTACTATACCGCTTAACGCATTAAATGTTCCGCGACCCCCAGTACCTAACTGGCCTGTTCCAGTAGGACAACGTGGCTATCAACCCCAGCCCCAGGCCTTTAAATTCAATATGCCTAACCAGTATCAAAATCGCATGCCTACTCGCACACAGCAAATGTTCCGTGCACCATTACCAAACTACCATCCTCAAAGTAACGTTTTTAAATTACCATCCAGGAATAATCCACCACAAAATTCGGGTCCGAAACCCATGAGCGGAGTTCAACATTTCGTTCCAAAACCATTACCCATGATACCAGGACATGATTGGCAAAAAAATGGGAACCCACCACAGAATAGTTATTTTAAAACGCGCGAGCTAAACCTCAATGAACTCGCTATGCCTGATAGTTCTTATTATTTTGCTGACTACTACTATGAGCCGGGGTATGACTACTACATAGACTATAATGACTATTACAATTTTTATGACTGTGCGAATAACGCTAATATGACGGACTCTAATGCAACTTGCGATAATCAGGTAACAGCTGAGACAGAGCCACAACCAGGCCCTAGCGGTGCAAATCAGAATCAAAATTTTCAATCGGACCAGACGTCCAAAGAGCAAAAATAGACCTCAATTTACAGACTCAAAGACAGTTACCCTACATAGAAATTTCTTGCCCTCCTTTAAAATTTTTGATCGACACTGGCGCTAACCAGTCATTTATTAGCCCCGAGGCTGTACAAAAGTTTTTCTATGATTATCCCCTCAACTATGATCCTTTCGAAGTTACAAATGTACACGGTGTTAGTAAAAACGATTACTCCATAACGCTACCGTGTTTTAATGAATTCAAGGAGGTCGATAGTATAAAATTATTCGTATACCGTTTTCACGATTATTTTGATGGCCTAATAGGACTAGACTTATTATCCAAATGGGAGGCTAAAATAGATTTAAAAGATTTCCAATTGATAACGCGAACTGCTACGAATCAGATTAAAGTATATAATTCACGCAACGTCAACCTGTATGAGGATATTATCCCTGCTAAAAGTTCCAAATTAGTTAGACCACCTATTAATGCCCCGGATGGTGATGTTTTAGTAAGCGAACAAGTCTTTTGTAATTGTACAATCCACGAGTGCCTTACCACTGTAGTTAATGGTCGTGGATATGTAGAGTTAGAAAATCCAACACTCAACGACGTCATATTTTCGTTAGACCAGCCAACGTGTGCAGTACTGTTCAATGCTCAGTGCACGCAAGTAAAACAATCAAATCGCGTAGATGACGTATTATCGCGTTTGCGTACGGACCACCTCAATGAAGAGGAAAAAGCTAACCTTCTAACACTTTGCTCTCGCTATACCGATGTATTTTACATTGACGGAGAACCACTAACATTCACTAACAAAATCAAGCATCGTATAAGAACGACAGATGAAATCTCCGCATACACTAAAAGCTATCGATACCCTTTCGTTCATCGGGAAGAAGTTAGGGACCAAATTGCCAAAATGTTGCAGCAAGGAATAATAAGACCTTCCGATTCTGCATGGAGCTCGCCCATCTGGGTTGTGCCAAAAAAAATTGACGCCTCTGGAAAACAGAAGTGGCGTCTCGTAGTCGACTTTCGCAAGTTGAACGAAAAGACGATAGACGACAAATACCCCATACCAAACATCAGTGACGTCCTTGACAAGTTAGGAAAGTGCCAATACTTCACGACCTTAGATTTGGCCAGTGGCTTCTATCAAGTTGAAATGGACCCCCAGGATATATCAAAAACCGCATTTAATGTGGAGCACGGGCATTTTGAATTCCTTCGAATGCCCATGGGACTTAAAAATTCACCGTCCACTTTCCAACGAGTTATGGACAATGTTCTTAGAGGTCTTCAAAATAACATATGCCTAGTGTATCTCGACGATATTATCGTATACAGTACCTCTCTTCAAGAGCACATGGATAATTTGGAAAAAGTTTTCCAACGACTTAGGGAGTCCAACTTCAAAATCCAGATGGACAAGTCCGAGTTTCTAAAACTCGAAACTGCTTATCTGGGACATATCATTAGCAGGGACGGCATTAAGCCGAACCCCGACAAAATATCCGCAGTCCCAAAATATCCAATCCCAAAGACCCCTAAGGAAATCAAACAATTTTTAGGCCTTCTAGGGTACTATCAGAAATTCATTCCCGATTTTGCCCGCATCACTAAACCACTTACCCTATGCCTAAAGAAAGGCAGTAAAATTACTCTTAGCCCCGATTATGTTAATGCATTCGAAAGATGTAAGACTTTACTAACCAATGACCCTATTCTACAATACCCAGACTTCAAAAGGGAATTTAATCTCACAACAGACGCTTCGAATGTCGCTATTGGAGCAGTGTTATCCCAGGGACCAATAGGTTCCGACAAACCCGTCTGCTACGCTTCTCGCACACTTAATGAAAGTGAGCTAAACTATAGTACCATCGAGAAAGAGTTGCTTGCCATAGTCTGGGCCACGAAGTACTTCAGACCTTATCTTTTCGGCAGAAAATTTAAAGTACTGACTGACCACAAACCCCTGCAGTGGATGATGAACTTGAGAGAACCTAATTCGCGACTGACCAGATGGCGACTAAGACTAAGTGAATGTGACTTTACTGTAGTGTACAAGAAAGGAAAGTTCAACACAAATGCTGATGCCCTTTCCCGTGTAGAAATTTACAACGAGGAAACAGATGAGATCAACTCATTGATCGAAAGTATTAAGGATCTCAGCTCGATGATTAACAACCCATCAGTGGCACCACCTCCACCAACAAACTCCTCGACTGACACCGTACATACCAGTAATGAACATCCCATATTAGAAGTCCCCATCACAGACAAACCCCTCAATACATTTCATCGACAGATTTCTTTGACCGTAGTAGGTGACATAAAACGCCGACCGACAATAACTAAACCCTTTGAAAATCATACACGAATTGCAATACAGATCTCAGAATCTAACCTAGAGAGCGACATCATCAATGCTATCAAGGAATACGTCAACCCTAAGGTAAAAACAGCCATACTAATTAATCCCCCGTTAGCCATGTATTCAATAGTGCCTATCATACAAGATAAATTTAGAAGTTCCTCACTTAACCTCGTATTAGCTAAGACAGAACTCGAGAATGTTAAAGAATACCTCCGACAACAAGACATTATCCGACACTACCATGACGGTAAGACGAACCACCGTGGGATTAATGAATGTCATCTAGCCCTCTCACGAAAATACTACTGGCCAAAGATGAAAGAACAAATCACCAAGTTTATCAATGAGTGTACCATCTGCGGTCAAGCTAAATACGATAGAAACCCAATTAGACCCCAATTTAACATAGTTCCACCAGCTACCAAACCACTTGAAATTATTCACATGGACCTATTTACAGTTGAAAATGAAAAATACGTAACTTTCATTGACGTTTTCACGAAATATGGGCAAGCGTATCATTTGCGAGACGGTACCGCTATTAGCATTATACAAGCACTACTACGTTTCTGTACCCATCATGGACTACCTATGACTATCATCACTGATAACGGAACAGAATTTACAAATCAACTTTTCTCCGAATTTGTACGACTTCATAAGATAACCCACCATAAAATTCTACCTCACAGTCCAAATGACAATGGTAACATCGAACGTTTTCACTCAACGTTATTGGAGCACATTAGAATTCTTAAACTACAAAATAAAGACGAACCAATAGTAAATCTTATGCAATATGCTATCATAGCATATAACAGTTCTATCCATAGTTTTACCAAGTGCAGACCCTTTGACCTATTGACTGGACATTTTGACCCCAGGGACCCAATCGACATAGACCTGACTGAACACATCTTACAACAATATGCGCAGAATCATAGACAGCAAATGAAACAAGTTTACGAAATCATTAACGAATCATCTCTTGCAAATCGCACCGCCTTAATTGACAATAGGAATAAAACTCGCGAGCCCGAAAAAGAATACGTCCCACAGCAACAGGTTTTTATCAAAAACCCTTTTGCCAGTCGTCAGAAAGCTGCACCACGTTACACGCAGGATACAGTACTAGCTGATCTGCCTATACACATATATACTTCAAAAAAACGTGGCCCCATCGCCAAAGCGCGGCTGAAACGAGTTCCTAAATCGAGCCAATTGTTACAGGATCCTGTTGCTACTGACAATCCATGCGACGCACCCTCAAGAGATAAGACTTGAGACTTTAGCTGATGGACCAGGACTGTTACCATACAAATTAGGACCGACCAGACTAACAACCCATTACCACTCATTCATACAGTATATACAATTAACTGACATCGAAGATAAAATTAACTCCGTACAGACGCAACTTAAGACTTTTAGAACTAAACTTACTAATGAGACCTACACGCTTTATGAATACCAGATCGACTATCTTACTAACAAACTCACTAAGGTATTACAACAAGTAAAGTCTTTGGAACCTGTTAGAGTCAAAAGAGGTCTTGTAGACAGCCTTGGGTCAGTAATAAAAAGTGTTACCGGCAATTTAGACTATCTAGATGCTCTAAAATATGACGAGGCCATTAAAACTTTACAAAATAATGAAAATAAAATAGTTTCAGAATTCAATAATCATATCAGCCTTAGCAAAGAATGGATGTCCCAACATGGCACTATCTTAGACCAAATAACAAAAAATCAGGAAAAAGTTAATGCAACGTTAGAACTACTTCTAGAAAAAAGTGCTTATAAAGATTACAGCCTAATAAGATTTGCAAAGTTTGCCCAAATTTTAGGAATCATAACTAATAACGTAGAAGATTTAATGTTAGAAATAATTAGGTTAGAAAATATAATGGCTTTCATACGCGCGTCCAGTACCCATCATTCTATGATTGATATAGAAGTGTTAAGTTCTATGATAGGTAGGCTAAAATCAATATACAATCAAGATCAAATCTTAGATTTAGAGTTACGAGAATATTATGATATAATAAAACCAGGTTCCTACTTTATTGAGAAAAGAATAGTAATAATATACAGTTTTCCCATAGTCTCTAAAGACTTTTATGAGTTATACAAATTATCCATTGTACCTAATAAGAAACAACTTGCCCTTATTCCTCCCACTCCCTATATAGCAACAAACGAGAAATCATTCGTGTACATAGAGGCTGAATGCCCGAAGTACAGCAGCATCCATCTCTGTGATAAGAAGACAAGTCATCAGATCCGGACGAAGCCTGATTGTATCCAAGAGCTCATCATCAACCAAGGTCTAGAAGACACCTGCCAATTCACCAAGATTTCTCTCTCCAAAGAAGCAGTAGAACAATTGGATGATCAACACTACGTTCTCTCATTGCCCCGACCGACCAAAGTACAATTAGCCTGACTTGACTTTAATATTCTACAAGGAAGCTATCTCGTCACCATCCCCATGGACTGCTACCTGCAAACAACAGAATTAACAATCATTAACGACAGCAACGAGATAAAAGGACAGCCACTAAAGTTATCAAAGATCCCTTATAACGAGATGAACCAAACAGTTGATTCCACCCACATCATCGGAATCAATTCAGTGAACTTAGAAAAACTTCACAGCATCCAGAACAGAATACTAATGGAAAGCCCTATTCAGATCGACAAGACTCAGCCGGTTGTCCTATATCACACAACCATACCATTCTACATTATCGTACTATGCGCAACCATACTTATCATTTTGGTATTAAGCCGCAAATACAAATGCTGGAACCTTGGAGCAAACGACAAGGAGAAGCAGCAAGCTCTTAAGACACATACATATGAAGATGTGACCAGAGATACCAGGAAACGAGATGGAGTCCCAGCAACGTTTTCACTCAACATGATCAAATAGTTGCTGATCTGCGGATGGAGGTGTTAAGTACGGATCCCTAATGGATATCACGGATCCCTAATGGATATCGCCGACCTTGCAATTCCTTCAGTTTACGCCGAGCGCATAAAAACTGCATCGATGACGTCCGGCCAGCGACGGGTCGCCGACGCAGCGGAATTCGACATTAGCTATTAATTATTTTAATGCATATTTTTGTCATTCCATATTCTAGCATCGAATAGGTTTCACCAATTTTTAACCGACTTCTAAAAAAGGAGGAGGTTCTCAATTCGGATGCTTGTATTTTAATTGTAATAATTTCTCTTAAAATAAATTAGTTTAAAGTAACTTTGGTTTTTTTTCGATCCATCGTCTGCAGCTTACGTAATTAGCTCAACCATTTTGTAGGGAACCGAATAATCCAACACACGCGCCACCATCGGTGAGACATTTAAGTGAGCATGACACGTTCTCAACTCCCATGCTCTTTCAAGTCAACAACAAAAAAAAAATCATAATAAACGGAAACATGGTTCTTACATTTACAAAATTTAAAAAAAAATGCTTCTAAATTATACAAAACTATAGTTTGCAATTTATTTAAGGACGCGTTTACGAAATGACGCGCTTCAATTTTAGGTATTGAGTCTTACTACTACACGTGCACGGCTCACACACACAGCGACATGCGCGAAGCGGTGAAATTATGAGTAAACTGACACGACTTGATACTTGAGCCTAATTTTATTTTATTTTTGCCATGTATTTTTTTAAGTTTACGGTGATTTGTTTTCAAACAGTTTGTAGGTAATGTGAAGTGTTCATATAAGTAGAATGCTATTTACTTAATTTCACTGGACAGTGATTAATCAAGTACAAGTTGCGAAAGTACCTATGTATTAACAATTTGCGGACGAGCTTATTGAAAACAAATATAAAACAGGCTTGTTTTATTCGGTTTATTTCGTATTTTATATAATAAATTTGCTATGGTATCAAATGCAAGTAGGTTCTCGAAAACTGGAAAGAAAATACGTGTATTTGGCACACACCCTACAAGGCAAACAGTACAAATGCTACAATATTCATCACGCTAATATTATAAAGGCGAAAGTTTGTGAGTGTGTGTGTATGTTTATATGTTTGTTCTTCACGCTCAAACGGCTTCACCAATTTTGATAAAATTTTGTATAGAGGTAGCTGACACATATAGGCTACTTTTTATCCGATATTCCCACGGGATCGAAACTTATGCGGGTGAAACCGCGGGGCACAGCTAGTTGCTTCATATATATTTAAAAAAATCGTAAAACAAAAACAACGCAATGGATATTGTTGAACTGTCAAATCGGAATGGATTGCCATTCCAAGTGTGTTACGCAATTAGGATATCGTACTAAGCAGTGTCGTGCATTGCATAAAGGCATATTAGCAGTGGCTACCTCGATAAATCACCATAAGCCTGTCAATTACATTTTTGGCCGTGCAAAGTGACGGATATTGAGATCGCTGATAGTGAGATAAAAATGAAAATCCAAGATGGCGGTTGTAGTTTTTTTTAATTTTTCATCATGGGTATGGTTTTCAAGGGTGCTACAACCGATAGTGATGTCCAAATGAAAATCCAAGATGGCGGCTTTAAGTTTTTTATCATGGGTGGTCGTTTTTATGGTTTTCAAGGGCGCTAAAGCCGATAGTGAGGTCAAAATGAAAATCCAAGATGGCGGCTGTATTTTTTTAATATTTTTCATCATGGGTGTCGTTTTCATGGTTTTCGAGGGTGTTGGAGCCAATAATTAGGTTAAAATGAAAATCTAAGATGGCGGCTGTAATTTATTTTTTATTTTTATCATGGGTGTCGTTTTTATGGTTTTCAAGGGCGCTAAAGCAGATAGTGAGGTCAAAATGAAAATCCAAGATGGCGGCTGTAATTTTTTTTATTTTTTTTATCATGGGTGTCGTTTTCATAGTTTTCGAGGGTGCTGGAGCCGAAAACAAAGTCAAAATGAAAATCCAAGATGGCGGCTGTAATCTTTTTTTTTTAGATACTTTTGTTTTATGTTTCCGATTAGTGACCACATCTGCCTAGACTAGACCCGGCCTAGTGCCTGCCTACCTATTCTTAAGGTCTCAACAAAACTAACAAAAGAAGCCCAAACTTGGCACACCTAGCTCAGCTCGGCTATTAGTTCCAGTAGCAGTCTTCGAAGTACACCTGCAGGTCACTCCATCAAGTCCGGAGGTAAGGTATCAACATAACTAAGAAAACGAGCCCATACTCGGCACACCTAGATCAGCTCGGCTGTTAGTTCCAGTAGCAGTCTTCGAGTACACCTGCAGGTCACTCCATCAAGCCCGTAGGTAAGGTCTCAACATAACTAAGAAAACGAGCCCATACTCGGCAAACCTAGCTCAACTCGGCTATTAGTTCCAGTAGCAGTCTTCGAAGTACACCTGCAGGTCACTCCATCAAGTCCGGAGGTAAGGTCTCAACATAACTAAGAAAACGAGCCCATACTCGGCACACCTAGATCAGCTCGGCTGTTAGTTCCAGTAGCAGTCTTCGAGTACACCTGCAGGTCACTCCATCAAGCCCGTAGGTAAGGTCTCAACATAACTAGGAAAACGAGCCCATACTCGGCAAACCTAGCTCAGCTCGGCTGTTAGTTCCAGTAGGAGTCTTCGAAGTACACCTGCAGGTCACTCCATCAAGTCCGGAGGTAAGGTCTCAACATAACTAAGAAAACGAGCCCATACTCGGCACACCTAGCTCAGCTCGGCTATTAGTTCCAGTAGCACTCTTCGGAGTACACCTGCAGGTCACTCCAGCAAGTCCGGAACGAAATATGAATTTATAAACCCTACTTACTTCTAGAAAAATTATAAGATTGTGAATCAAATCTTTCCTTGGGTAATAGGTACATACAGAATGCGTGAAGTATCAGTTTTGTGTGTCAAATATTTTGTATCCGTACAGCGATCTTCTTTTAGCATAAGCTGCTGCTTACAAACAACCGACACAGAGTCCACTCACAACGGCGGCCGAGCGCAGACTAATATTTAATTACAAATTTTTGTGCAATAAACCGAGACAGTGACCAGTAAAATAACCCTTATTTCAATCCAATAAGATTCACGTATTACAGCTAAATATGTGAAAAAATAGACTCCGATTTTTATTTTTTTCTGAGCTTATTTTTAACATTTTGATAGTTCTTTTGGCTACCTTTTTGAGTTGAACATGTCTGCTTACATAAAATATTTTAAAATAAATATGTTTATGTTATTAAATAGAAGAAAAACTGGCCAAGTGCGAGTCGGACTCGCATACGAAGGGTTCCGTACCACAAGGCAAAAACGCCGAAATAAACATGTTTGTTGTATGGGAGCCCCCCTTAAATATTTATTTTATTTTAATTTTATTATTTATTATTAAAGTTAAAATACAACTGAGTATTTTGTGAATATTTCAAGTGCCTACCTGTTGCCATTTTTGATATCGAGCAAAAAAGGGCAAAAAAAACGCGTTTGTTGTATGGGAGCCCCCCTTAAATATTTATTTTATTTTGTTTTTAGTATTTGCTGTTATAGCGGCAACAGATATACATCATGTGTGAAAATTTCAACTGTCTAGCTATCGCGGTTCTTGAGATACAGCCTGGTGACAGACAGACAGACAGACGGACAGACGGACAGACGGACAGACGGACAGACAGCGAAGTCTTAGTAATAGGGTCCCGTTTTTACCCTTTGGGTACGGAACCCTAAAAATGATCCCAAAGACAGCACTATATCGTCGATTTTGTGTGAAGAGGCAACGGAAATTATTTTTTACTATATTATAAACCAACATTTTCGAATAAAAAATGGCTACCATTTGGAGATGAAAGAGTAATCTATCTGTGGTAATTATTAGTTACATTTGGTTTCGTCTCATTTTGCCGCAAAATGCACCGAAAAACGGCTTATTTTTGTCAGATTCGTAAAGGCGTCCTTAAGATGTTAATATAATTTACTACCAAACAGGAAGAGGTATCTAATATTGCAGTATTCAACAATTAAAACTGGATTGAATAAAATAAAAAAGTTATCTTCGTAATGTCAGAAATATTGAAAAAGAAAAAGGGAAGCACCTCTTCCAAATATTGAAATTTTAACTAGTGAGCCCAAGTGCCTGTGGAGCAGGACCAGCATTAAGCCAAGCATTTTTATCTACAACATAATCATCCAACTTGTAATATGCTTGTCTACATAGTGTGCGTTTAATGAATGTTTTAAATTTCTTCTCATTTAATTGAAGAATATCGAATGGTATTTTATTATAACATTTTACACAGTAACCCATAAAAGAAGTTTTTACTTTAGACAATCTGAAACGCGGTTGATCTAATTTGTCCCTATTTCTAGTGTTAATATTATGCCTGTCACTTATCTTACTAAAAAGATGTAGATTTGTTCGAACGTACATAATGTTTTCATATATGTATTGACAAGGAAAAACACACACAAAACACTCACATGTAAAACACTGGTAAACACTGGTATTCAGTTGCATCCGGTTAGACTGGAAGCCGACCCCAACATAGTTGGGAAAAGGCTAGGCAGATGATATGTATTGACAAGGAACCGTCATGATGTTAATTTCTTTAAACAGTTCTCGTGGAGAATCGCGTCTGCTGAGCTTGTAGATGGCTCTGACAGCCCTATTTTGCAGAATGAAGATAGAATCAATATCTGCAGCCCGTCCCCACAACAAAATACCGTAAGACATGATGCTATGAAAGTAACTAAAATAGACCAGTCTCGCGGTATCCACGTCTGTTAATTGGCGAATTTTCCAAACAGCGTAAGCGGCCGCACTTAGCCGCCCTGCAAGTGATGATAAGTGCGGACCCCACTGTAGCTTTGAGTCAAGCGCGATCCCCAGAAAAACCGTATTTTCGACGAATTCAAGTGTCTCCCTATTCAATACAACATGACATTCATTACTTCTAACATTCGGTAAAGCGAATCTAATGCATTTAGTTTTTTTCTCATTTAATACCAAATTATTCACAGTAAACCAATTATGGACCACATGCATAGCGTTATTTACGTCGTCAAGCTCTTGTGCACGTCTATTGTATTCAATAACTCATCATTCTTATGTGTTGCAACGACACACACAATAACAATAAGGCTTAACCAATACCACATACTACTACCACATAACAATAAGGCTTAACCAATACCAGATACTACTTGTTATCATCTGACATTTACATTTATTTCGTTCCGTCCGTGTTGTTTAGTCGCGAGTCAGTGAGACTCATAACTACTCGCGACGACTCGCGACGTTAGCGCCTCGTCAGTTCATGTCCATGCAACAGCTGATGACAGTGCACGAGGGCTGGCAGCTGCAGCAGCAGCCGCAGTACGTTACAGGCACGTTAGCGCCTCGTAAGCTCATGTCCATGCAACAGCTGATGACAGTGCACGAGGGCTGGCAGCGGCAGTAGCAGCCGCAGTACGTTACAGGCACGTTAGGATATGTTAGTAGCCGCTTAATTTTAAGACAAGACTCTCTAAAGAGGCGTATGAAGATTTGTGCATATTATTAAATAATGTAACGGATTTGAAGTCAATACAAAGAATTTCATTAGAAATTGAATACACGACAGTGACATTGTAAGGAATAAAAATTCAACAACCAGTAAATTATACCATTGTGTGGCTCACTAACCGCCAATCTTTTTATTTAGTTGGATTATTGACTATCATAACATCTTTAGCATATCGATACCACTACATTTTGAGGATATGAGCCGTTCTCTGTTCTTATTACTGAGAAAGGAAGAAACGAAACAGAACGACTGAAGTTAGCTAGAAAGAAAAGAAGAAAGAAAAATAGGTTTATTTGTCACAGAAACACGTGCATACAAAAAGATAATTAATTCTAATAATAAGGAAAATATAAACAAAATATATATCTATAATTACGAGCACTAAGCAGAGATAGTCGCCGGCTGAACGTCATGGTTGTGGCAAGAAGGCTTCCGCTCAGCATGATGCTGTGCTATAGGGAAACCACAGCACAGCGTGCGGCGCTTATTTTCAGTGGTTGCCCAAAAAGGGGGTACACTACATAAATACGAAAAACTTTATTCCGACAGTCACAAATACGAATTTCAAAATACCGATTTTCATAATTACGAATGGTTCATAATTCCTAATATAACAACTCCGATTTATCATTCATCCTATTTTTATAATTCCGAAATTTCAATATTCCTAACGTTTATAATTACTATTCTCAAAATACCGAGTTTAATAGATCGAATAACAAAATGTCCGAATTAATGACAATTCGAAACATCAAAAATACGAATTCCGATTAATTAGAATTCCGAAATAAAAACGGCTTTTAAAACTGTAGCAAGACAAATATACGAGTGGAATACGGAATATCGAAGCACAAAATATCGATAAATGCTAATACGATGCTACAAAATTGCGATGCACGTAACTGCGAAAGACCCGTCTCTGCGATACCACTACACTTCCATGCGCGTTACCGCGATAGATCTTCCATGCGCGTCACTGCGATACTACTAGACCTCGATGCATAGTAAAGGTATTTATATTGTCATTCGCTCGCTCTTGCATCCTAGTGTCGACGGAGCCTCGCTTCGCGGGGCCCCTATTTCTATGTAAAGTGTTTAAAGTAACATACATGCAAGCATGCAGCATGGAAGCAAACACGCAGCATACAGCATGCCAGCAAGCATGCAGCATGGAAGCAAACACGCAGCATGCAGCAAGCATGCAGCTTGGAAGCAAACACGCAGCATGCAGCAAGCATGCAGCATGGAAGCAAACACGCAGCATGCAGCATGCAAGCAAGCATGCAGCATGCAAGCAAGCATGCAGCATGGAAGCCAACACGCAGCATGCAGCAAGCATGCAACATGGAAGCTAACACGCAGCATGCAGCATGCAAGCAAGCACGCAGCAAACATGCAGCAAGCACGCAGCAACCATGCAGCATGCAAGCGAGCATGCAACATTGAACATGCAGCAGGCATGGTTTCTGTCACGGCTCCGGCGCTGCGGTTCTCCGGCGGCCCCACGCGTGCTAATCGTCGCAGACGGCTTTCGCTCACCACCACGGCTCCTGCTCATCAGCCCGCGGGCCGCCTCGCCCCTACGCGCCTACGCGATTTTAAATTAGACTCTAAGGGTAGGGCAGACAAGTCTGCGTGGAGTCGGATTTAAGTACAGCGATTCGTTTCTGTCACTAAAACCTAATTTTTAGCAAATGTTTTAGAGCTAACAATTTTATTATAAACTAGCTTCCGCCCGCGACTCCGTCCGCGCGGATGTCGGTCTTCGCGTGGATGGTTTATTTCTCTATTTTGAGTAACTCTGACAATGACATCTTATAAATATCTATTGGACCCAAATACGGCTAAGCCTATAATAATTAAGGAGATCCCTGTATTGAGCTTCTGCTGTTGAGCTCGCGTTCTGTAGTAAATATTTTTTTCATAGTAATTCCGACCTTCAGTCGCTCCATGTAAAATACTGGTATTCAGCTGCATCCGGTTAGACTGGAAGCCGACCCCAATATAGTTGGGAAAAGGCTAGGCAGATGATGAGTAATTCCGACCTTGATAAGTAGCATGTAGCAGTAAATTACTGACAGTGACGAAAAGTTTGCAATAATAAAAAAGTGATCGTGACAATGCGACAGAAAGTTAATTGAGAGCTTCAGCATACACAACATTGTTAGTGAGCTCGTCCGGAATATGAACATGAAGATTTCTTGGACTGCTCACACGGGAAAGAGCTACGTAAAGTTGCCCGTGTGAAAAACAACTCGCGGTAAGATCTACGCCAGCAACTCCTAGGGTCTGACCTTGAGCCTTATTTACTGTCATGGCGTAACACAAAGCTACAGGAAACTGTATTCTCTTAAATTGAAATGGAAAATTATCCACTGCGGGTAATGCAACGTGTGTTCGCGGTTCTACAGAACAACGTCTATGAATAAAACTGAAAAATAAGATTTTTTTTCTACGTATTTTTCCAGGATAAAAAGTATTCCATTTTATGCCCAGGATAATAAGGTATAATTATACCAAGTTTCATCGAAATCGAACCGTTAGTTTTCACGTGATGCCTGCATATACAGACAGACAGACAGACAGACAAATTTTTTTTTAATCACATATTTGGGTTTGGTATCGATCCAGCAACACCCCCCGCTATTTATTTTTTCAATATTTTCAATGTACAGAATTGACCCTTCTACAGATTTATTATATGTATAGATGAACATTCGGAATGATACACATTATATAATACAATACTTAGGACATATGACTTTGATTCATGCAAAATTAGGAGATTCAATTATTATAGTACTCGATATTATGACAGAATAGATTTAGAAGTAAAGAATAAGAAAGAAAAATAGAAGAATAGAAGTAATGTTGAAAAATTTCGAATTTTTGAACATTATGGTTACTGAAGTTTATAGCAAACGTGTTGTAACGTTGCACGTTATTTCAATCAAATAATTTCTAACAAAAAGTAACTCGTTTACTCAAATAACAGGCAACACTACTGTTATAATGGATGTTGAGGGAATTATAGTGGCAATGCTCCAGCTACGTCCTGATTGGCTGTGTTCCCCTTCTCCAAAATGTTGCTAGAACCATCCAACCTAGGGCTATGTAAACCACGGGAGCTCATTTGACAGGAAGACAGCTGAAGAAACCTTTATTTTAAAACCTTCACGACTGTTTATTTGTTGAAGTAGTCATTATTGAAGTACCAACTATTTTTAACTTCTAAGTAATAATACCTAAGTGTTGTGAAAAACCCCAGACGGGTGAGTGTCGCATTTTTCAAACCTTTGTTGAAAATCAATTAGATAAGAAAATTAAAGCACTTAGGACTGACGGGCGGTAAGGAGTTCGTTAATAGAGAATTCGATGATTATCTTGCCTCCATCATCAAACGACGGCGCCGTACAGCTCTCAACAAGTGGGATTAGCTGAACGTACCCACCGCTCAATTACAGAGAAGGCGAGGACATTGCTAGCAGAAAGCTCACTGCCTAAAGCATTCTGGGAAGATGCTTTCGAAGTTGCCGTATACCTGAAATATAGATCTCCTCACAGAGCCTTAGGTGGTCAAATTCCCGAGGACAGGTGGTGTGGTTGTAGAAATGATCTCAGTTATTTTGAAAGTGTTTGGATGCAGAGCACTTGTACATATACCTTCATGTCACAGGAAAAAGTTAGACGTAAAGGCAAAGGAAGCGATTTTAGTCGATTATTCAGAAAATCCAAATACTTATATGTTTAGGGATCCTGCTAATCTACGAAAAGTGATTACGTCCAGAGATGCAACCTTTTTTAAAAATTGCTTTACAGGGTTGAAAGAGCTGAGGCCGTCTGAGCCCGTGGTACAGTCAGATTCCATATTGTTATTTGAAAATAAGGAACCTGAACATGACGATTGTCAATTTTTCGATTGTGTTAAGAGTACCGATCCTATTGATGAGCCAACTACACAGTTAAATGTAGAAAGTGCAGAAGAATCAGCAAATATGAGAGAACCAAAACCATTCTTTGAGCTGAGACTTCCAAGTGTCGATGAAGAGCCACCTAGTCTGGAAGAGGAGAGGAGGTACCCCACAAGAAACAGAAAACTACCAGATTTTCTTTCTTATAATGTTTCGGCAGATGATACAAATGAACCTACGAAATATTATGAAGCTACTCATGGTGATGATGCTGATAAGTGGCACCATGCGATGGCTGATGAGTACAACTCTCTGATAAAACTCCACACATGGGAACTAGTAGATAGACCAAACAAAAAGGTCATACCGTGTAATGGGTTTATAAACTTAAAAAGGACGCTTATGGTAATGTCACTAAATATAAAGCCAGACTCGTCGTCAAAGATTTTAATCAAGTTAAAGGCGTAGACTACGACAAGACTTTTGCGCCAGTGATTCGTCATTCTTCTCTCCGCACCTTGTTTGCTTTAGCTGTAGAGATGGGCTTAAGAATGAAACACTTAGACGTTGATACCGCGTTCCTTAACGGTATCTTAGAAGAAGAAGTTTTTATGGAGCAACCCCTTGGCTTCAAAGCAAAAGGCAAGGAAAACAAGATTTTTTTTGTTGCATAAATCCTTGTACGGCCTTAAACAGGCGCCAAGAGCTTGGAACAAAAAGTTAAACGAAACGCTTATAAAAATAGTATAGTATTTTTGTCGATGATATAATCGTTTTCTTTAAATCTGAATTGACATTTGACATTGTCAAAAAAGATTTGTCGAAATATTTTTCTCTGAAAGATCTTGGATTATTAAAATGTTATTTAGGTTTACAAATTGAATATGATTCCGAGAGTATAAAAGTAAATCAGAGAAATTATATTTTATCGTTACTGGATCAGTTTAATATGAAAGACTGCAAGACAGTGGATACTCCTTTGGTTAAAAAGAATATGGAAAGAAGAACTGATGGACAAGTTGGAGAGTCTTATCCTTATCAGAATTTAATGGGAGGACTAATGTACCTTTCGGTAAACTCTAGGCCCGATATCGCCTACGCTACGAGCTACTTAAGTCAGTATAATACGTGATAAACGAAGGAACACTGGAATGCTGCTAAAAGGGTTCTGCACTACCTAAAGGGTACTCTAAACTATTCATTCCAAAAAGCAACCTACTGTTGCCTTATCCTCGGCGGAAGCAGAGTATATGGCACTAGCGTCTATCACGAAGGAAGCGTGTTACTTGCGTAGATTTATCTATGAGATAACAGGTAAACTATCATCAGTTAACTTAGCTTCTGACAGTCAGAGTGCTATTAGTCTCGTTCGAAATCCCGTAGACCACAGCAGGACGAAACATATAGATACCCGTTTTCTCTTTATTAGGGAAAAAGTATCAGATAACGTAATAAACTTAGAATATGTGAAAACAAGTTGTATGCCTGCTGATGTGCTAACAAAGCCACTAGGGCCTATAGTACACAAACGATACTTAATTTTATTATTTTTGTTTTTCCTGTTTGTGTGTTTGTCTTGCACAACTTCGATTAAGGGCGGCTGTTGTAGATAAGTAACCTCTGTTGTGCAGATTAGTTTTTATTTTTAATAGTTATACTTTTTTCTTCGCTTATTGCCTAGTAAAATAAACATTCTTGTCAATGAACATCTTTTCTAACTCTTATTTTACAAATAATTTATTTAATACTCTTCCAACTCTTTAAACCAAATCTTCCAACACATATTTTTTCACAACTCCCTCAATATGGGTATCAAATGAAAGGGCTTGAATAGTAGAATACTATACACTATGATAAATTTCAAATCCAAGATGGCCGCACCTTAAAGTGGCGAATTACAATTTTGTTTTCACAACTCCCTCAATATGGGTATCAAATGAAAGGGCTTGACTAGTTCTAATACTATACAATATTACAAGTTTCAAATCCAAGATGGCCGCCACCACAAAATGGCGAATTACATTTTTTTTCACAACTCCTTCAATATAGTATAATGTACACTAAGTATATTGATGATGTCTGTGTGGTGCCGGACTTAAAGAATAGCACCACCCCATACTTCCCATGGGTGTCGTAAAAGGCGACTAAGGGTCGTACCGGAGAATGGGCAGCAGTGTTCTCTATGCATTCCACCACCATACTATACTGCGATCGCCAACCCGCCTGCCAAGCGCGGCGATTATGGCAAACCCCCCCAAGAATGAAGCACAGGACCTGTCGAAGTGGAGGTGCTTGGGGGAGGCCTATGTCCAGCAGTGGACGTCTTTCGGCTGAAATGATGATGAATGATGATGATGAAGTATATTGAAAGGGAATGAGGAATATTTACTGACGAAATGAAAACTAAAAACTTGAAAATTGATTAAGTCTGATCAATGCCCGAGATTGATGAGGCAAGTGGAGTGATGACTGGTACCTACGACCACTGAGTTTGACCATTTTTACGAATGGAATTATCTTACTTAACAAACGTATTTCTACATCAGATAGTGTCGCAGTCCCATTTTATAAACTAGATCTGAAATACTTAAGATATCTAAGTAATAGCTATGAAATACTTGTACTTACGTAAGTTGAATAACTAAAGGAAGGACTAGAAAAAGGATAAAATAATAAAACAAAAAAAATCGGTTTGGTCTTAAAAATTATTCTTCAACTATAAATTAGTAATTATTTTTGACGGATAAAAAACCTGATTAAACACCAAATTACCTGAATCTTAAAATGAAATACAAAAAATAAGGTGGTGAGGCGTGTAAATAGCCTGCACCTTTAATGAGTGTTGTGAGAAAAATTTGAAATAAGAACTTAACTCACAAGCGTAATAGCGGACCTCAAAAATGAGATAATTTCCCTATTGATGAATCCCTTATTAACCAATACCAAAATTTACAGCAGCAAAACATGCCCACATACCTTGACAATCCAGAGATCCCACTCAGACCCAGGGTGATGGGAAGATATCTCGTTCATGAGCGCGTGATGGCGGTAGGTCTATAGCTGCCGCCGGCGGGCTAATCTTCTTAGATCCACCGGTGGGATGGTTGAAACTCCAAAAATCAACACTGCACTATAAGTTCTCAACAAAGCACAGATGCAGGTCCGACTATTTTACGAGTATCATCAAGATTTCACCAAAAAAGGAATATTCAAAATGCGGAGCGACTCACCCGCGCAGTCTCTGTCCGAGGCGGGGAACACACTGTCAAAAACCGTCGCGAAGGCCATCTATCGGCATCTAGCGAGAAAACTCAAGAAAGTTCCAATACATGGGCGCTGCGACAACGAATATTGGAGCGAGGATTCATCAATTGAGAAGTTAAATTATTTTATTTGAAACACTAACATATTATATTATAGGAAAAATCCTAAAATGTTTTTATTTCGTTTTTTATATTGAAAATAAGCATTGACGCTTCACCATAAGGCGTCCCTACAAAAAGCATAAAATAAAAAATTAAATTAAAAATTTAAAAAACCCCCGACACAAAATAATAATAAAATAAAATGTAATTGGAAAAGGATAAAATAAATTATTTTATCCTTTTCCAATGACATTTTATTTTATTACATTTATTTTGTCGGGGGTTTTTTAAATTTCTAATTTTATTTTATTTATCCGCAGGCATCACCGTGCGTTCATAAATACTCGTAGATAGGTACCCACCCAAAGCATTTATTACACAAAAATATTCAGTGTTTTATGTTTTGTCTCGCTTCCACCTTCACCTCCGCGTCGCCTGCGCGTGTTAAGTACGGATCCCTAATGGATATCGCCGACCTTGCAATTCCTTTAGTTTACGCCGAGCCCATAAAAACTGCATCGATGACGTCCGGCCAGACACAGGTCGCCGACGCAGCGAAATTCGACATTAACTATTAATTATTTTAATACATATTTTTGTCATTTCATATTCTAGCATCGAATAGGATATTTATATAGATTTTAATTTCAGTAGTTTATTTGAGCCTAAAATGCCATACGACCCCGATGTATTTTTTAAGGCCTTACGCCTTCGACGGAAACCCTAACATATTGACCAGGTTTATTAACATCTGTGACCGAATAGTATCTTAGCATGCAAGCCACGAGCCAGGCAGTGAGCTATTGAATATGTGTCTCTTAAATGGCATTTTAAACAAGATCACAGGGCCTGCCTTATCTACTATCAATTCGAGTGGCATTCCTGAAACTTGGGCAGGTATTAGATCAGCTCTAATTAACAACTTCTCGGACCAGAGAGACGAAACGGCTTTATACAATGACCTCTCCTTGGCAACACAGGGTAATAGATCCCCTCAGGAATTTTACGATCAGTGCCAAACGTTATTTAGTACAATAATGACGCATGTGACGTTACAAGGGGAACACCCAAATATTCCGAAATATTTTATTCCGAATTTCGATGTTCCGATTTTCAAAAGTCCGAATTTCATAATACCTAAGAATTATAATCTCTATTATTAAAAATCACGAAATTTATGTTTCCGAAAGTCATAAATGCGATTTGCTTGTTTTCCGATTTTCATATGTTCGAAGACTCAAATGCTCGATGGGTTCTCGGTCCGAAAAACGTCATTCCGATTTTCAATTTTCCGAATAACCTGTTAAAATTGGTACTCCCTTTCTTCTCCTAAAATTGTTTGTCCGAAAGTCATTATCCATAACACGTTTGCTATAAGCTTCAGTAACCATAACGTTCAAAAATTCGAAATTTTGTTTTACATAATTATCTTTACTTCTAAATCTATTCTGTCATAATATCGAGTACTATAATAATTCAACCTCCTAATTTTGCATGAAATAAAGTCATATGTCCCAAGTATTGTATTATATAATGTGTATTATTCCGAATGTTCATTTATAATAAAATTGTTAGCTCTAAAACGTTTGCTAAAAATTAGGTTTTAGTGACAGAAACGAATCGCTGTAAATCCGACTCCACGCAGTCTTGTCTGCCCTACCCCTAGAGTGTAATTTAAAATCGCGTAGGCGCGTAGGGGCGAGGCGGCCCGCGGGCTGAGGAGCAGGAGGCTGTGAGCGAGCCGCCGCGGCTGAGGTTGGCCGGCGAAGCCGGCCAGCAAGCCGAAGCCGTGGTGGTGAGCGAAAGCCGTCTGCGACGATTAGCACGCGTGGGGCCGCTGGAGAACCGCAGCGCCGGAGCCGTGACAGAAACCATGCCTGCTGCATGTTGCATGCTCGCTTGCATGCTGCATGCTTGCTGCATGCTTGCTGCATGCTTGTTGCATGCTTGCTTGCATGCTGCATGCTGCGTGTTTGCTTCCATGCTGCATGCTGCATGCTTGCTGCATGCTTGCTTGCATGCTGCATGCTGCGTGTTTGCTTCCATGCTGCATGCTTGCTGGCATGCAGCATGCTGCGTGTTTGCTTCCATGCTGAATGCTTGCTGCATGCAGTGCATGGAAGTGTAGTGGCGTCGCAGAGACGGGTCTTTCGCAGTTACGTGCATCGCAACATTGTAGCATCGTATTAGCATTTATCGATATTTTGTGCTTCGATATTCCGTATTCTACTCGTATATTTGTCTTGCTATTCAGTTTTACAAGGCGTTTTTATTTCGGAATTATAATTAATTCGGAATTCTAATTAATCGGAATTCGTATTTATGATGTTTCGAATTTTCATTAATTCGGACTTTTTGTTATTCGATCTATTGGAACTCGGTATTTTGAGAATAGTACTTATAAACGTTAGGAATATTGAAATTTCGGAATTATAAAAATAGGATGAATGATAAATTGGAGTTGTTATATTAGGAATTTTGAACCATTCGGAATTATGAAAATCGGTATTTTGAAATTCGTATGTGTGACTGTCGGAATAAAGTTTTTCGTATTTATGTAGTGTACCCCGTTACAAGAGACCTTACAAACGACTATCGAAGCGAAACACACGCTTTATAAGAAAAGTTTCCATGCAGGCTTTTGTACGTGGACTAAAGGAACCTTTAGGCTCACGTATACGGTGCATGGGTCCAGAAACCATAAAGAAAGCTCTGGAGTTTGGGCAGGAAGAATTAAATATTATGAACCTGCAGCAGCGTAATGATGGACCAAGAGCTCAGACTGCTCAGAGCGCACCTAAAATACATAAACCTTTTATTATGCCTACTATACCACTTAACGCATTAAATGATCCGCGACCCCCCAGTACCTAACTGGCCTGTTCCAGTAGGACAGCGTGGCTATCAACCTCAGCCTCAGGCCTTTAAATTCAATATACCTAACCAGTATCAAAATCGCATGACTACTCGCACACAACAAATGTTCCGTGCACCATTATCAAACTACCTTCTTCAAAGTAACGTATTTAAATTACCATCCAGGAATAATCTACTCCATGCACTCTTTCATAAACCCCTCGCATTTTTCCCACATGTCCATTAAAATCACCTCCAACTATCAATTCTTCATGCACCAAAATGTTCGTCAAAACTGTGTCAAAGTCCTCCCAAAACTTCTCTTTTACCCTTTCATCACATCCCACCTGCGGTGCATACACACTTATTACATTCAGCATTACATGTTGTAACATAACTTTTACAACGATTAGTCTATCATTAATTCTTTTTACCTCCATCACGCCTTCTTTCAAATTACTATCTAACACTATTCCCACGCCATTTCTTTTTCCGTCACTTCCACAGTAGAAAAACTTGTATCCTTCACCGATTTCTCTCGCTTTCGTTCCTTTCCGTTTTGTTTCTTGCAAACACGCCACATTTATTCGTCTTTTTTTTTAATACTTCCGCTAACTCTCTTGCTCTCCCAGTCATCGTCCCAACATTCCAACTTGCAAACCTCAATCTCACTTCCCGGGCTCGCTTCTTACGTTACCCCCGCACGGGGTGGTGCAACAACCCTAGTCCTCTTCCCACAGGAGCCGGGTGCTGCCCCTGCGCGTTGCCTGTGGGGTACGCCCTAGCCCTATCGCGCATCATATTTTTACTCATCATGTTGCTAAAAGTTTTGGCAAAGTTTTACAGTCGGCCGCCTGCCTGACACCAACCCTCCTTGGGAATGCGATCGTTGATGGTTTACCCGCCATCGCGCGGGTGACCCAAAGTGCTATATGGTATGCATTAGGTCTGGAGCTCCCTTAGTCAAATAGTCGCCTCTTACGGCACCCATGGGACGAGATAGGGTGGTCCTATTCTTTCTCCGGGACCGACACGGATAGGCGACACGGATCTAGGCCTTCTAGGGTACTACCGGAAATTCGTTCCCGATTTTGCCCGCATCACCAAACCACTTACCCTATGCCTAAAGAAAGTCAGTAAAATTACTCTTAGCCCCGATTATGTTAATGCCTTCGAAAGATGTAAGACTTTACTAACCAATGACCCTATTCTACAATACCCAGACTTCAAAAAGGAATTTAATGGAGCAAGAGCAATGTTATCCCAGGGACCAATAGGTTCCGACAAACGCGTCTGCTACGCTTCTCGCACACGTAATGAAAGTGAGATAAACTATAGTACCATCGAGAAATAGTTGCTTGCCATAGTCGAAGGACTGCGAAGGACTTTAGACCTTATCTTTTCGGCAGAAAATGTAAGGTACAGACTGACTACAAACCCCTGCAATGAATGATGAACTTAAAAAAAAATAAAAAATAAAAATAAAAAAGCCTTTTATTTCATGCATTTAAAAAAGAATTTTTAACATTTTTACATGTATTGTGTATTTTAGTACAATGTAAGTAATAATTTGAAAAATAATTGATAGGTGAGTAAGCTGTTGCTATCGTTACATAGGTAATAATTAATTAATTAATTTCATAATATCGTTTCATTTTACTTCAGTTTGCGATAGTAGATAAAAATTAGAAATATAATAATACATTTTTATTGTAATAATGTATAAATTAATAACGTTGACATTCAATAATAATATACTAACATAGTTATAAGTATGATTTACCAACATTGTATGGAATATTTTTGATTTTGAAATAAATGAATAATAATAATAATAAGTAATAGTTAAAATGTCAATTTGAGTGATTGTTATGTTTATATTTTTTATTTTATTTTTTTATTTTTTTTTTACGTTAATTTAAAATGAAAATGTTAATAAGAATTTAAGTAAAAAAGCATGCATGAACCCCTCAAGTAGCGAGGGTGAAGGCCTCCTCCAGGGAACACCAGCGATCTCGGTCTTTGGCTTCTGTCAGCCAGTTTTTGCCAGCGACTCGTGTGATGTCGTCTGCCCATCTAGTTAAAGGTCTTCCTCTTTTCCGAGTACCTGTAGGACCTGGCCATGAGGTCATGCGAATTGTCCATCGATCGTCGCTCATTCTCGCTATGTGTCCTGCCCATCTCCATTTTAATTTTAGAGCATAGGTGAGAGCATCTTTCACTCCTGTCTTTTGCCTAATGGTGGTGTGACGAATTTTTTGACACTTCCTGATTTTAGCGACACTTCTCTCCATGCTTCGCTGGCATGACGTGATTTTGTTTTTTACTGCTTTGGTGAACTTCCATGTTTGGCAAGCGTAGGTTAGCGATGGCAGAAGACACGCGTCCATGACTTTGCTTTTGATTTTCATCGGCATCTGGATTTTTACAATTTCCTTTTACAATTTCCTTTAGGCTCCAAAACTTTTTCCATGTCGTTATTATTTAAATGATGATGAACTTGAGAAAACCTAATTCACGACTGACCAGATGGCGACTAAGACTAAGTGAATATGACTTTACTGTAGTGTACAGGAAAGGAAAGTTTAACACCAATGCTGATGCCCTTTCCCGTGCAGAAATTTACAATGAGGAAACAGACGAGATCAACTCATTGATCGAAAGTATTAAGGATTTCAGCTCGATGATTAACAACCCATCAGTGGCACCACCTCCACCAACAAACTCAAACTCAAACTCAAAGCATTTATTTCAATTAAACCTTTAACAGGCACTTTTGAATTGTCAAGAAGTCGGTCAGTCATAAAATATGAAGCTAGTTGCCCATTCCAAAGCGTAGGTACCTATGGAGAAGAACGGGCAAGAAACTCCATGGACACTCTTTTTAAATTACATTTTACAAAAACATTTGTTACATCATTTCTTTTGAATTTATGATTATATAATGTGAGAACGATGTAAAAAAAAATAAAAAGATGTCCGCGTTAAGAGCGTCCAGAATACAACAAATAGTAACAAAACAACAATCCAAAATTAAAACAATTAAAATAAGCCCAGGCGGCTAAGTGATGACCAGTCCCAACTGACGGCGCCCGTTCACGAACATGACGTATATATCAGCACCATTCAGCTCAACCACTTTGAAGGGAGCTAAATGATCCAACATACACGCCACCGCCAGCGAGACATTTGAGTGAGCATGACACACTATCAGCCGCCAGGGAATATTCAAGTCAATGAAAGATATATTATTACCCAGTAAATGGTAGCTATAGATTACATAGAACTCACATCTGTGCTATGCAATTATACAATACAAAGGAAATTGAGTTTATACAATGCAAGGATAGTCTTACAATCTTCAGCAGCTCCAACAGTATTTTCAAGTGTTAGTCAATTAGTTGTGGAGCAGGACTAGCATTGAGCCAGGCATTTTTGTCAGTGATGTAATCCCCTAACTTATAATATGCCTGACTGCATAGTGTGCGTTTTATACAAGATTTAAATTTTGTCTCATTCAGTTGAAGAATGTGGGGAGGTATTTTATTATAACATTTTAGACAGTACCCCATAAAAGATGAATCTACTTTAGCCAGTCTGAAACCTGGTTGCACTAATAGGTCCCTATTTCTAGTACTATAATTATGTCTTTCACCTCTTTTACTAAAAAGATGTAAATTTTTCCTTACATACATGATGTTTTCATAGATATATTGACAAGGCACCGTCATGATGTTAATTTCCTTAAACAGTTCCCTTAGAGAATCGCGCCTGCGGAGATTATATATGGCTCTGATGGCTCTTTTCTGCAGAATAAAAATAGAATCGTTGTCTGCAGCCCGTCCCCAAAGTAAAATACCGTAAGACATGATACTATGAAAGTAACTAAAATAGACTAGTCTCGCGGTATCTACATCAGTAAATTGACGGATTTTTCTGACAGCATAAGCTGCTGAACTTAGCCGTCCTGCAAGAGATTTTAAATGAGGACCCCATTGTAGCCTTGAGTCGAGCGTGATCCCTAGGAAAACAGTTTCATCGACGAATTCTAGTTTCTCTTGATTCAATATTATCTCACAATCACTACCCTTGACATTTGGTAAAGAAAATCTTATGCACTTAGTTTTTTTTCCATTTAATACTAGATTATTAGCAGTGAACCAATTTTGGACCTGCAGTAGGGCGTTATTTACGTCGTCAAAATTTGTAGCACGTCTATTTACCTTAAAAATTAAGGAAGTGTCATCAGCAAATAACACCATTTGTGGTTGATTTTTTAATAAATGGAGTAGATCATTAATATACACTAAAAAGAGGAAAGGACCCAATATCGAGCCTTGTGGCACACCAATTTTTACTATTAAACCAAGTGAATTGACACCATTTATTTGAACTTGTTGTTGTCTATTATTTAAATAAGATCTAACTAAACTGAGCGCAAGTTTTCCAAGTCCGTAATGCTCAAGTTTCAAAAGCAAGGTTTGGTGATCGACGCAATCAAATGCTTTGGAGAGGTCACAAAAGATTCCTATGGCATCTTGGGCCTCTTCCCACGCGTTAAAAATGTGTTTTAATAAAGTTACGCCGGCGTCGGTCGTACAACGTCCTTTGGTGAAACCGTACTGTTGATCGTGTAGGATTTTATTCGTGTTAAAATGATTGAGCATTTGATTAAGCATTATCTTTTCAAACACCTTGCTGAAAACCGGCAAAACGGATACGGGTCTATAATTATTGGTGTCTTTACTGTCTCCGGATTTGTAAAGTGGTATAACCTTACTGTATTTCATTAAATCGGGGAAGACTCCTTGATCCACACACGAATTAAATACTAAGGCTAAGTAAGGTGCAATAGTCTCAATTATGGAGGTACAGATCTTAATGGACATTCCCCAAAGATCTTCGGTCAATTTGATCTTAATTTGCTTAAAAGCTTTAATTACAATTAAGGGGTTAATATGCCTAAAGTTAAATTCAATCGGGCAGGCTGAAACGTTCGCCCTTACTAAATCAAAAGCGAGCGAGGGCGAGGAATTTAAGGTTTCAGTTGTTTTGAGTGGGATACTAGTAAAGAAATTTACAAATTCTTGAGCCACTTCTTTGTTATCGCAAATGAGACCGCTTGACGTCTGCAGTGTGTAATCAGAATTATGCTTTTTATTCCTGTTTGTTTCATTATTTATAATTTTCCAAACCGTCTTTATTTTATTGTCTGCTGATTTAACCTTGTTGCTAATATATAAGGCTTTAGCTGCCTTACAAGCGTTCTTAAAAGTTTTAGAGTAAGTAGCAACATACTTATTAAAAGTTTCCGTGTTAATATAAGGCTTAAGGCCATACAGTTCGAAAAGTCTTTCCCTACTTTTCCTAAGCCCTTTAGTTGCCCAGTCACAAAATAAAAACTTGGGGCTGATACTTTTAGTGTTCTTCTTAAAATAATTATTGAACTCAGTTTGGACTACCGAGAAGAATTCATTATACAAAGTATTAACATTGTTCACTGTAAGGTTCTGATTACTTAATTTACAAATTAAAGTGCTATTAAATTTATTTAAATTAATTGATGTTATTGGTCTGGATTGGATCTGCACTTTTTGTATTGGCATGTTGTACTCAAAAGTTACAGTTTGACCACTGTGATCAGAAGGGAGATAATTAACAACGGCTTTATCTAAATAGTCGCAGCAACAAAAAACATTATCAATACATGTTGCAGTAGTCGTAGTTGTTCGGGTTGGTTCTACAAACACATTTGACAAATTGAATGATTTAAACAAATTTAATAATCTACTGGTATTGAAATTATTTTCTAAAATATTAATATTAAAGTCACCACAGATAATTACTGATCTACTACCAGTCGCAAGTTTTGCCAAAACATCTTCCATTACTGATTCAAATATAGAATAGTTTTGATAATTTGGGGGTCTGTAAACGCACACTATAACATGCTTATCTAGCTCAACACAAGACAGCTCAATGCTATGTTCAACTGATAGTTCAACTATGTCTTTACGAGGTTTGAATTTAATACAACTTTTAATTAGGATTAGTGAACCACCACGCAGCATTGAATTTCGATTAAAACAACTGGCCACACTATAATTGTCATAGTTAATTAGCATTTCAGAATCTTTTAACCAATGCTCAGTTATACAAATAATGTCAAACATTGTTTTTTCTAAAAATAACTCAATTTCCAATTGTTTGGAAGAAAAACCTTGAATATTTTGATGAAATAATTTCAAGGATTTCTGCTTAGCCCCTTTTCTGCAGTTCACTATTTTAGAGCCAGAAAATACCTTTTTGTTATTAAGTGTAGCTATACTGTTAGTGGTACCTTCTGTTGTCTTACAAACTAGTTTAAAATATCTGAGCTAACCAACTTAACATTAGTACTATTACTAATTGTGGTGCTAATTATGGATGACTTCGACATACTAATTATGTCTGGGTTAATATTAAGTGCTAATAGCCTAGCTATTTGACGTCTAAAACTAATGGGCAGATACACAGTATCCCTAGTCGACCTTAACTTATCAACAAAAATGTTGGTATCAAAAAATATAAACTTGTCACTATGGTGACTAACTATGAAATGCATGTAATTATTTAACATGTGAATGTAGTTGTTTTGTCTGTTTGACAAGTGCTCAAAATATGGAAAAGCACACAAAATTATTTTCTTACAATTTAACTTCATAAGGTTGGTGACACTATCAGTGATATCATCTTTTTTAACATTTAAACTGTTACCTATAAGTACAGTAATAATGGCATTAGGATCATATTCATTCCTAGTTATTGAAGAGATTATTTGTTTGTAGGAAGTCTGAGGCATGCAAAAGTTTTGTGAAGAATGACACAGGTTGTTGCTAAGTAATTTACCTAATCCTTTTCCAAAACTATCAGAAAACATAATAGAACAGTAACAAACTTTACTACAAGGTAGAGAACTAGCCTCAGTCTGAACTACTTGCAATGGACCTTGTTCAACATCTGGTGTATCTAGATCTGGAATAGAGACCTGAGCACTTCCTGACTGGGACGGGTCCTCCGTTCCCTCAGTTTGGAGAGTGCCAAGATTGGATGTGCTTTCCAATGAACAATGCGGGCTGCTGAGAGTCAGTGGGTCCACTCTGTCTGCATTGGAGTTGCACATGTCCACTAACTCATTTGTCGCAAGGATATGCTCCTGAATTTGTTTTTCAGACAGCACATATTTAGTATAAAGAGAATGTATTGACTCTTCAAGTACCTGAATTTCAGACTGTAAGCGTTGTGTGTCAACCTCATAAATGTTCTTACTGTCTTCTAATTTAATTTGAAAGTTATTTAATTTATTTATAAGAAAAACACGTTCTTTTCTTAGTTTAATATTATTAGAACTGTGGTTTTGCTGTTTCCTAAATTTATTGCATTTATTTATGATTTTATTTAGTTTTGCATATTTTTTAATTTTATTTTGACTTACTTGATAACTACTATTGTTGTGTTTCAAAATGGAATCCTCAGTAAGGTCTATTGTTATTAAGGGGTTGCAGTTAGTGTTTAATAATTCATTATACAAGTTATTGGATTCCTTAGCCTGAGTACATTCTTTTAGTTTCTGTAATTTATTGATTCGAACATTTGCATGAATTAATTCCTCTTCAAGGTCCCTAACCCTACATAAAGCCTCCTCATATATATTACTGCAGTTGTTGAAACCATCCGTGACCACCCGCAGTTTGTCCCGTTCATCGACAACATCCAGGTATTGTTGATGTAGGTCTACTAGCTCTTGTTTTAAGCTAGTGTTTTTGAAAACGACCTTCTCGATTTCCTTCTCACTATCATCTATTTCCTGTAACAGCTGTTGACATTTGCTGTTTGAAGCCTTAAGATCTTCAGTGGTCGTTCTCAACTTAAGCTCCAACTCCTGAGCAGCAGCCTTACGGGTCATCACAGGCATGGTTTCAGAAATTAGTACTGAAAGTAGAATTAAAGGAACGGTGAGAACTAATAAGACAGGCAAAAAGGAAAGCTAGAAATGAAAGGAAAAATGTGAGAACTTAGGGGTGGTTTATAGAGAAATGAGGTAGGCTGCTGAATCTAATTGAAATGCAACTTGATTAAATCAAGTACAAAGTTACATTGATTCTATTGTCTTATGATTTTACTTTTCCTTATGTGGGTAGGATGCCTAGATCAAAAAGTTTTTTTTTAAATGTTTTATTTTAGTTTTAGCAAACTTTTAGCAAACTCCTCGACTCACACCGTACATACCAGTAATGAACATCCGATATTAGAAGTCCCCATCACAGATAAACCCCTTAATACATTTCATCGACAGATTTCTTTGACCGTAGTAGGTGACATAAAACGCCGACCGACAATAACTAAACACTTTGAAAATCATACACGAATTGCAGCACAGATCTCAGAATCTAACCTAGAGAACGACATAATCAATGCTATCAAGGAATACGTCAACTTTAAGGTAAAAACAGCCATACTAACAGTCACCGTTAGCCATGTTTTTAATAGTGCCAATCATACAAGATAAATTTAGAAGTTCCTCACTTAACCTCGTATTAGCTAAGACAGAACTCGAGAATGTTAAGAGCGTTTACGCCGTACGACATTTCATACAAACTTTCAAGCCCTTATTTTTCGAAATGAATGAACCGATTTTAATGAAATTTCATACACCTAAGCAGGATAAAAAGGTCTAAAAAGTTAGTAGAGAACATTTTTGAAATGTCCTATTTAAAAAAAGATAACTGGAAATATCTGTTTCTATGGAAAATTTAAAATCGGTCTAATTTGGCTGTAACACTATTTTTCGAAAATGTTCTCTACTAACTTTTTAGACCTTTGTATCCTGCTTATGCGTATGAAGTTTCATTAAAATCGGTTTATACATTTCTAAAAATAACGGCTTGAAAGTTTGTATGAAATGCCGTACGGCGTAAACGCTCTTAAAGAATACCTCCGACAACAAGGCATTATCCGACACTACCATGACGGTAAAACGAACCACCATGGGATTAATGAATGTCATCTAGCCCTCTCACGAAAATACTACTGGCCAAAGATGACCAATGATGAATCACCAAGTTTATCAATGAGTGTACCATCTGCGGTCAAGCTAAATACGACAGGAACCCAATTAGATCCCAATTTAACATAGTTCCTCCAGCTACCAAACTACTTGAAATTATTCACATGGTTTCTGTACCCATCATGGACTACCTATGACTATCATCACTGATCTATACATATAATAAATCTGTAGAAGGGTCAATTCTGTACATTGAAAATATTGAAAAAATAAATAGCGGGGGGTGTTGCTGGATCGATACCAAACCCAAATATGTGATTAAAAAATTTTTTGTCTGTCTGTCTGTCTGTCTGTCTGTCTGTCTGTCTGTATATGCAGGCATCACGTGAAAACTAACGGTTCGATTTCGATGAAACTTGGTATAATTATACCTTATTATCCTGGGCATAAAATAGGATACTTTTTATCCTGGAAAAATACGTAGAAAAAAAAATCTTATTTTTCGGTTTTATTCATAGACGTTGTTCTGTAGAACCGCGAACACACGTTGCATTACCCGTAGTGGATAATTTTCCATTTCAATTTAAGAGAATACAGTTTCCTGTAGCTTTGTGTTACGCCATGACAATAAATAAGGCTCAAGGTCAGACCCTAGGAGTTGCTGGCGTAGATCTTACCGCGAGTTGTTTTTCACACGGGCAACTTTACGTAGCTCTTTCCCATGTGAGCAGTCCAAGAAATCTTCATGTTCATATTCCGGACGAGCTCACTAACAATGTTGTGTATGCTGAAGCTCTCAATTAACTTTCTGTCGCATTGTCACGATCACTTTTTTATTATTGCAAACTTTTCGTCATTGTCAGTAATTTACTGCTACATGCTACTTATCAAGGTCGGAATTACTATGAAAAAAATACTTACTACAGAACGCGAGCTCAACAGCAGTAGCTCAATAGAGGGATCTCCTTAATTATTATAGGCTTAGCCGTATTTGGGTCCAATAGATATTTATAAGATGTCATTGTCAGAGTTACTCAAAATGGAGAAATAAACCATCCACGCGAAGACCGACATCCGCGCGGACGGAGTCGCGGGCGGAAGCTAGTAATGGAATAAAATTTACAAATCAAAGGACCATGCGTCATTTTGGGCCCACTTTTTCAACACTGTTCAACAGTGATGAATTATATGTCATATGAAAGCTCTTAAAGTGTACTTTATTTCATTCTATGGCAGCTAAGTTCAAATCCAGCGCGAAAACGGTTTTTTATGCGTTTTTTAAATGCGTCATGCTGGGCCCACTTTTTCAACATTGTTCAACAGTGATGAATTATATGTCACATGAAAGCTCTTAAAGTGTACTTTGTTTCATTCTATGGCAGCTAAGTTCAAATTCAGCGCCAAAATGGGTATTTTTTGCGTTTTTAAAAAGTGTTTAACAGTAATGAATTATATGTCATATGAAAGCTCTTAAAGTGTACTTTATTTCATTCTATGGCAGCTAAATTCAAATCCAGCGCGAAAATTGTTTTTTATGCGTTTTTAAATGCGTCATGCTGGGCCCACTTTTTCAACATTGTTCAACAGTGATGAATTATATGTCACATGAAAGCTCTTGAAGTGTACTTTATTTCATTCTATGGCAGCTAAGTTCAAATTCAGCGCCAAAATGGGTATTTTTTGCGTTTTTAAAAAGTGTTCCACAGTGATGAATTATATGTCATACGAAAGCTCTTAAAGTGTTCTTTATTTCATTCTATGGCAGCTAAGTTCAAATCCAGCGCGCCAAGTTTTTTTTTTGCGTTGTTTAAAAATTAAAAAATCAGCCCCTAATTGAATTGGACTATTTGCAATGGCAGCTAGATTGCTGTATTATGTGTATGCGCTCGCGTGTTTTGCGGACAAGAACCCATGTTTTAGGAGATGATCTACCTGCGATTAGTCCAAAGTTGCTGAATATGTTCAGCAGAATGTCCGAGGTACGTACGTACCTACCTATTGTTGTAATACATTTTTGTTTTTAAAACGCAAAAAGAACCATTTTTGCGCTGGAATTGAACTTAGCTACCATATAATGAAATAAAGTACACGCCAAGATATGATGTTGATGACGCGGAAATTGAAAGCATCATTCTAACTCTTAAAGATCAATGTGCAGTCGGTTATGACGGAATCCCTTCCACAGTTATCAAGGCCACAAAAGATAAAATTGTCCCTCTCCTTGTCCACATTTTTAATCTCTCCCTATCCTCTGGTATTTTTCCGGATGTTTTCAAAACTACCATAGTCCACCCCATTCACAAGGGAGGAGACAGGGATCTTGTTTCCAATTACAGACCTATATCCGTCCTTACAACCATCTCGAAAATTTTCGAGAAAGCTATCAACGCGAGGCTTGTGAAATTCCTCGCTAAATTCAACATTCTGGCCGAGAATCAATACGGTTTCAGAGCGGGAAAATCAACAGAAGACGCTACTCTGGATCTCACAAATACTATCGTCGATCACCTCAATAATAAACAGAAGCCTCTCGGTGTTTTCCTAGATCTTTCGAAGGCATTCGACACCGTTTCTGTCACTAAATTGATTGACAAGATGGAACAAATCGGCATTCGTGGCATTGCCCTCGAAATCTTTCGTAGCTACACTTCGGGGCGAAAACAGGTAGTTAAGATTGTGTCTTTCGTTAGTAATGAGGAAAATTTGACTTTTGGGGTTCCTCAGGGAAGTGTCCTGGGACCAACCCTCTTCCTCATTTATGTCAATGAGCTGTGTCAGTTATCTCTTCCGAACACAAAAATTATTACATATGCGGATGACACAGCTCTAATAACCCATGGCAGGGACTGGTCTGAAACTCGTGAGAAGGCAAAATTGGCTCTAGGAACGGTTATGATGTGGTTAACCTCGAATCTCCTTACGCTCAATATCGCTAAGACCAAGTTCATCTCTTTTACTCCGAGCGTTATTAGTCAACCACCACCGACGTTTGAGATCAGGGCCCATGTGTGTGCAGTGGCAACACCTGTAACTGTGCCCAAATAGAACGGTCTGACAGCATCAAATATCTTGGGGTTATATTGGACAGTCTCTTGTCGTGGAAAAAACAAGTTAACTCTGTTGTGGTTCGAGTCAGGAGATTGATTTATTTATTTGGAAAACTTCGAGTGGCTGCTGATTTCCAATCCCTAAAAATGGTTTACTTCGCCCTCGTTCAATCAGTACTCAGTTACTATATAACTACATGGGGGGGAACCCACAAAACAACCTTGTTGCGGCTAGAAAGGGCTCAGAGAGCAGTTTTAAAAGTACTGGCAAAAAAACCTCTTAGATTTCCGACCTCTGAACTGTACTCACTTTGTGAGGTCCTCACAGTGAGACAGTTGTTCGTCCTGCAAACAGTCTTTAGGAAACACCTGCTTCTGCCCTACGAGCCCCAGCCCTTAACAAAGAAGCGGCGGGCCGACAGAGTTTGTAGGACTGAGCGCTGCAGGTTAGCGTTGGTCCGTCGCCACTTAAACCATATCAGCTCTAAACTCTACAATGATATTAATATAAAAACTAATATTTACTCTATGACTAAAAGTCTACTTAAGAGAAAAGTAACTGATTGGCTTAAATCCTTGTCTTATGAAGAAACTGAGCAACTTATTGTTTCATAAACACGGTAAACACACACACACCCCAACACACACATACACACTTCACCCCACCTACACTCTACATTTATACTACATAGGAACCTCCACATAGAGTCTATTCCATTTTTATTCCTTTTTTAAGTGTTTTTAATTAATTCTTTTAATTATTAATTAGCTTTCTTTGGGAAGTCTGGAACAATGTCTTTGTATATTATTTTGAGTTGGGCGTTGATAGCTGCGCCACAGTATCTTACTTTTGTGGCTATCTTCGTTTTCCTTTGTAAATTGTAAACTTATGTTGTTCCAAACAAACTTTATTTTATTTTTTATTTTATTTATACCAGATCGACTATCTCACTAACAAACTCACTAAGGTACTACAACAAGTAAAATCTTTGGAACCTGTTAGAGTCAAAACAGGTCTTGTAGATAGCCTTGGGTCAGTAATAAAAAGTGGTACCGGCAATTTAGACTATTTAGATGCTCTAAAATATGACGAGGCCATTAAAACTTTACAAAATAATGAAAATAAAATAGTTTCAGAATTCAATAATCATATCAGCCTTAGAAAAGAATGGATGTCCCAACATGGCACTATCTTAGACCAAATAACAAAAAATCAGGAAAAAGTTAATGCAACGTTAGAACTACTTCTTGAAAAAGTACCTATAGAGATTACAGCTTAATATGATTTGCAAAGTTTGTCCAAATTTTAGGAATCATAACTAATAATGTAGAAGATTTAATGTTAAAAATAATAAGGTTAGAAAACATAATGGCTTTCATACGCGCGTCCAGTACCCATCATTCTGATTGATATAGAAGTGTTAAGTTCTATGATAGGTAGGCTAAAATCAATATACAATCAAGATCAAATTAATCTTAAATCTAGTGTTACGGGAACATTATGATCTAATAAAACCAGGTTCTTACTTTATTGAGAAGAGGATAGTAATAATATACAGTTTTCCCATAGTCTATAAAGACTTTTACGAGTTATACAAATTATCCATAACATTGTACCTAATAAGTAACAACTCGCCCTTATTCCTCCCACTCCCTATATAACAACAAACGAGAAATCATTCGTGTACATAGAGGCTGAATGCCCGAAGCACAGTGGCATCCATCTCTGTGATAATAAGACAACAAGTCATCAGATCCGGACGAAGCCTTATGTATCCAAGAGTTCATCATCAAGCAAGGTCTAGAAGACACCTGCCAATTCACCAAGATTTCACTCTCCAAAGAAGCAGTAGAACAATTGATGATCAACACTACGTTCGCAAGCAAGCATGTACAAGTCAGGCGAGTAAGCAAGCTTCGTTCATATACACGAAGAAGATTTGATTTGATGAAAAGAGAAGATTTGCCTGTTGAAATCGCAGGGAACAGCTGGTGAAATGTTATCCTGTATTCGACATAGTCGTCGAATGCACCGAGTGTAGCCGCGAACATTCTGTTCGGGCCCCGCGCACCGCGCCGACCGCGCCGACATTAAGCGCTTTGGTTTGAACTATATTTACTCCCGCGGCAATTTGAGGCGCCCTGCTTCTGTGAACTTAATTTAGTACGTACCGTACTCAGAATGCTTTCTAAATGAAAGCTTTGGTTTCCTTCGGCTAGGAAAGCGGTTCCGTCTAATTATAACGGCCGTCATTCAAATCTGTCATGTTCACCAGTACCTTGACATTAAGGTAACAATACCAGACAATATTATATACACAGTAAGTAGAAACAAACAGTGGTGCGCTGTGCCCGGGCGCTCAACGATGAGCGGCAACACTCAGCTGCCCGCGCGCCAGCGATTGTATACACGGTGAGCACTGCACACGAGACACCGAGCGCGTGGCCACAGCCAACTGAACTTTATGCCGTCGTAACAAGGTTCATAACACTCGCAACACATGCTACTCCCAGCAAACCGCGTCATTGCTCAATATGTTCTCAGGCGCAATGGGCCGATCCGTGCATTACGGTCAAATCATCTCACAGAGCTAATAACAGCTGCGAAATAGTTAGGTACGAGAAAGTCCTAGCTCCTCGGTTAGTCTTAGATTTACGAAGTGTGTACTGTAAACGACTAAAACTGTTGAATGAGCTGTCGTCCAAGTTTATAACTGCATTATTTACCTAATTGCTGTGTTCGGAAATACCTCTCGCGCTCCGCCGCGCGCCGCGAACTTCTCGGAAGCCGCCGAGTGTTTTTTGAATTACATATTTGCTGGACGAGTTCATTGTGGTCCCTTTCACCCGGCGAGTCGGCGAGTCGGCGCGTGGCCCCACTCAAAGGGAACTTTCAATGAGCATTTCGTTTCAGCGCTTTATATTGGAATACCTGTTAAACAGTGGAGTACCTAATTAAAGTGGTATTTACAATAGGTCTGGTTTGTATCAGAAACGAATTCATCTCTTGGTATTGAATTCCATTGAAAATTGTGTCTACGCTATTACGTGCTTCGGTAAGTTTGTTTTCCACTGCAGCCCGCTTGCCGGCGCGACGGTGACAGTGCACTTGTATTTATTTATTTATTTTGTTTTGAGATTTAAATACAATATCGAACAAGCCATCAAGCAAGTTGCTGCGAGTCCGTGCGACCGAACAGCCATCGTAGACGTCGCGTACACCTTATAGTATTTTAACCCACTTCGTAGCCATTGAGAATTGTTAACCTACGTCGTAGACATCGTAGTAGTCACAGTATAGTACAGCGTAGCAGCCGTAGTAGTCCCCACGTCGCTGTCGTAGCCACCGTAGTCATAGCCTACGCCGTAGCCATCGTAATGGTAACTATTGCAAAGACTACGGCACAGCCTGGACTACTACTATACTGCTACGACCTATAACACTGTGATGACCGTGATGAGCAATGTCATGTGCGGACATCGTCCGCCGTCCGCCGTCCGTTACATAAAAATTAACAATGCGTGATTGATGTGTTACACAAACAAGTAATATTTTTTACCTGTTAATAGAAATTGAATCTTAATGTCGTAGGGAGCCACCTCTACAGTAACAATTAAACATTGTGCTCGAATTCATAAAAGTAACATTGTGAATAGAGTAACGGCAGAAAACTTATTGTCTAAAACAAATATTACTTACACCTTTTCTGTAATCGCTATCACCATCACAATCGGCAGTCTGCTGCACCCCCTCCTTCCTGTCGTGCCACGCTTCCCCGGTCCGTGCGGGTCTCACCCAGGGCTTCCCTGCGGGGTACTGTAAGTCCCCCCCCCCCCTACTTGCCGTCCTTGTAAACGTACTGGTGTTCATTATGCTATTACGTGGCGACACAAAATACAGATAGTACAGAAGTCAATCACGCGTTGTACTTCACTTTTCATAGCTACGCTCGGCGGTCGCGCTATGGTTGTCAACTTTGGCTTATGCACAAAAACTATCGTGGTAGTGTCACTCGTATCTAGTTGTTTGATTTATTGTTGCGAGCTTATTCTAAAAAATTAAAACATAACAATAAACATAGTATTACAATACAAAATGTTTACAGAACAAAAACATCCCACAAAAACATTTCATGTTAAATGTTGCCAAGACGAGACCATTGTAGCAGACCATATGGCTTGGCCGTTTCGTTACTACAAGAACCATTAACAGTATGAGTGTTTTTCACCTTACGCTCATGTGAATGTAGCGAAATGGCCAAGCCATATATTTTGACTAAGGTGTAGAGTTTGCGAAGTTAGGCCTTGTAGAGTTAGGGCGTGTAGAGTTAGAAGCTTGGCTCTACATGAGATCTGATTACTTTTTGACAGTGCGAGCTACATGGTCTCGTCTTGGCAACATTTAACATGAAATGTTTTTGTGGGATTTCATTTCTTTTTGTAAGTTGCTTATGATATTTATACGAGTATTTTTTCTGTTGTTAATTTTTTCTTTCTTTTTTTGGGGTTTATTTATAACAATAAGGACCCCTTATATAAATTTTCAGACCTCTAGCATCAAAATTTACGGAAGTCTCATACAAACTTTCACCCCCTAGTTTAAGGGGTTGGGGGGGGGGGGTAAAAGTTTCAAGTTTTAAGATTTTTTGTTGTTTGTGTACTATTACTAGCTTACATACCAAATTTCAGCTTTCTAGGACTTCAGGAAGAACCTTAAGAATATTGATGATCATCAGTCAGTGAGTCAGTGACGAAATCGGGCTATTTTAGATATCAATAAAATCTAAAGTATAAGAGCTATGCATTTGAAACTTTATAGGTTTAATAAGTCAACCACTGACGTCATATCCCGAAAATTTTGTTTATCTGGTATAATCCAAACCCAAGTTAAGAGGATTAAAAAATACGACGAAGTGCTTCGAGAAAAGGTAGGAGGTAGTGCCCTTGCGCTTCGCTTGGCTTGTCTTGGCGGGGGCACTCCCGTGCCCCCAGATATAAAATTTTACTTTTGTCAATTTTCACTATCGAAAATCCCTAATAACTTCAAAACGGATTACCCTATTTAGACAATTAATCTTGCCCTATCCGTTTTAGACCTAAACCTATCAAATGACACTAAAAACAACAATATCTACACAAACAAAAAATAATGTTTTCAAATTACGTAATAGTTGGTGGCATGAATTTACCTTACAAAAAAGTTACTTTATTTACTCGTATACTGATCCAAAATAGGAAACTATTATATAAATCGAGCTTAGATAGGCATTTTTTTGTTGCTCCATTGTTGCACTTCACAGACGCGTGTCTCAAGCGGCTAGCACTTGCGTTCGCACTGCTCCCAACCCGACTGAGATAACGTGTCCGTGAGCGGTGTCTATGTGTGCGTTGCTCGAGCGCACTTTGTATGTAGATTGTCTTCTGTACTGTCTGTATTTTGTGGTGGCGAGGCACTCGGCGCGGTAAACGGTAGTATACCTCCTGCGCGCCCCGCCGACAAACCTCATTGGCAAGTGTATACAGTCATCTATACCTCAAAGTAATTATCGACGGCGCGGGTAAGGGGCGTGTAATACACACATCAAAAGTGTCTAGGGATCAAGCATTTTTATGCGGATTTCTTGAGATTGAGATGTGGCTTTGTAATAAATTTATGATTTTATAAATTTATATGGATCCTTTTTGGTGCATTTCATAATTTGAATCAGGAACTGTGAATCAAATTCGAGTAAAAGATGAAAATCAGCTGTCAATATTTTCCCTATAAAAACATACAACGCATTGAAGACATTATTAGTGCTACTGTTTCCCTACTACTGATTAAAACCAACGTTATTATGGAGCGGCGACGTCATTTAAGCAGGGAAGAAATGCTCAGAGCCGTGGGAATGATAGAAGCTGGTTCCCGGCAACGTACTGTGGCTTTAGCTCTGAATACAAGTCAGAGTGTTATCAGTCGACTTTGGACACGTTACCGAAGCACTGGTACCGTGGCTGAGCGCCATGGAGGACGGTATCGCTGCACCACACGGAGACAAGACCGATACATTCAAATCTTAACTCGAAGAGCTCCAACAATAACCGCCATGATGTTAGCCGTGAGGCTTCATCACTCTTCAGGGAACTTAATTAGCGACCAAACAGTCAGAAACCGCTTGCATGAAGTGAACCTTCATTCCCGAAGACCGCTACGGGTACCACCTATAGCAATGCACAATCGTAGGATTCGATATCAATGGGCTCTTGAACACAGAAATTGGGCAGAAGAACAATGGTGTTTCGTGTGCTTTTCTGATGAGTCTTGTTTTGGTATGAGACCGGATACAAGACGTATACGACACTGGAGAACCCCTGGACGCCAACAACGATTAAAATCCTGCCAGGAAGTTCATCCTTATAGTGGTGGAACCATCATGGTATGGGCGGGTATTTGGATCGGCGGAAGAACTGAGTTGATTTGGATCAGAGGCAACCTCAACGCTCAAATTTATGCTGAGACGATTGTATCAGACGTCATCGTTCCTCTACAAGTGCAAATCGGTCCCTTATTTCAGTTAATGCATGATAATGCACGACCGCACACCGCAAGAGTTGTAAGACAGACTCTCGCCGCAGCTAACATCAATGTCCTGCCCTGGCCTGCTCAGTCGCCAGACTTGAACCCGTTTGAGCATGCATGGGATATGCTACAGAGAAGAGCTCTGCCGAATATGGAGGGTATCCAGTCGCAAGAAGACCTTTTTTTGTTGTTGCAACGAACATGGGCGGCCATTCCACAGCGTGATTTGGATGAACTCATTTTGAGTATGCCAAACCGATGTTCTTGTGTTGTTAGTGTTCGCGGTAGAAACACGGATTATTAATTGTTTAAGTTACCCAATAAAATGTTAAAGAAATCTGTTATTTCAGTCTTTTTTTCGAACTTTTGTGTTAGTGGTTCAAATGTCAAAAATCCCTTTATTAGGAAAATGGCAAATTTCTTTATTAATGCAAAGGTGACTTGGTTTATCGTTACTGTGACAAACGAAAACACTTTATTTGATGAATCCTTAAAGAAAATTTTAATTAATATCAATCAGGAGAAAAGTTATTGCAAAAATATATGTTGATCCCTAGACACTTTTGATGTGTGTATATGGCATAATAACAGATAGTATAATATCATTTTAAATTACGTTCACATGATACATATAATTTTCATATGCTATAAAAACAAATAACCTAATTTCATGTGATCTAATAATAACATGATTTCATATAACCTTCTTTTGCTCGAATAACATTTAGTATAGCGTTCATTTCATATAATTTTCAATTTGTATTGCAGCAACAATAAAAGAGGCCGCGTCTGAGCCGTGTTTAGATTAAACCTGGGAGCCTAAAAAGGCCACTTTGACAGAATCATAAAAGGATAACATTATTAATCATAATATGGCGAAGACAGTCCGTGGTTTTCTTTTTTCGCTGCACTACTTAGGTATAATCAAAGAGATTGGATTGATTGGTATTTTAGCACAGAAAAAAAAAATAACTGAAAATTCCAAACCAATGGGATTTGATACGATTAACTTAACAGTTAACTGTCCATTATGATTCATAATGTTATCCTTTTATGATTCTGCCAAAGTGGCCTTTTTATTCCCCGAGATCACAGATTTTGAAAAACCAATTAGTCCGATTACTTTTTGACAGTGCGAGCTACATGGTCTCGTCTTGGCAACATTTAACATGAAATGTTTTTGTGGGATTTCATTTCTTTTTGTAAGTTGCTTATGATATTTATACGAGTATTTTTGCTGTTGTTCATTTTTTGTTTCTTTTTTTGGGGTTTATTTATAACAAGGACCCCCTATATAAATTTTCAGACCTCTAGCATCAAAATTTACGGAATTTTTTTTTTTTTTTGGGGGTTAAAAGTTTCAAGTTTTAATATTTTTTTGTTGTTTGTGTACTATTACTAGCTTACATACCAAATTTCAGCTTTCTAGGACTTCAGGAAGTACCTTAAGAATTTTGATGATCATCAGTCAGTGAGTCAGTGACGAAATCGGGGTATTTTAGATATCAATAAAATCTAAAGTATAAGAGCTATGCAATTGAAACTTTATAGGTTTAATAAGTCAAAGACTGGCATCATATTCCGAAAATTTTGTTTATCTGGTATAATCCAAACCCAAGTTAAGAGGGTTAAAAATACGACGAAGTGCTTCGAGAAAAGGTAGGTAGTGCCCTTGCGCTTCGCTTGGCTGGTCTTGGCGGGGGCACAAATATTGTTTAGAATTTGACTGTCCTATAATTAGCATATAGTATGAGCTTCAGCCGCCTCGCGCCTGCGATACAGGTTCATCCTAGCACAGGCATCTAACATTATAACTAATAGCTTTGTAGGTAAATTATTTCTAATAATTATTATTTACTAGCACATTTGTCTGTTCACTTTATGTCAATATCGTTTTGCTATGACTACGCCGAGTTTGCGTATAAGTAATGTTTTTCTCGTCGTTAGTTGTAACAGTGTTGCGGTTGTCATGCTGAAGTTTTGAACGAAGCGAGCTCGTGGTCGCTCGCGATGCGTGCGGCCGGTGCGTGCTCGCTCAGGGGCTACTGGCTGCGTGTTTCAATATAGTTGGCTGCGTGGCTCGACGACAGACGCCGACGGTGCCGCACAGGCCGCACCGCGTAGAGGCCGCCGCGCGGCACTCCGCGGCCGCTCTCCGCGCCGACCGCTCGCGCCCCGGGCGACTCCGCACGACTCGCGACTCGACGCTTGTTTTGTAAATAACACTACACATGCACCGAGCACTACTCCCGCGGACAGAACCACTGAGCTCGCGCCCTCAGCTTCCGGTGTTGTGCTGGCGTTGGAGAAATAACATCAACTCTTTGAGAATAAGTAGTTAAGTACATATTTGTTTAAAAACTTGTCAAACTTGTGATTTCATAAAGTGTTGTTAGTAATACTTACTGCTTAAACTTACAACAATATTTGCATTATAAAAATGATATTTAAAGAACTAAAATGGAATTTGAGAATGAATACAGCTCACTCCAGGAGTTGTTCAGACCGTAAGGATATGAAGTGGCATGTGGTTGCGGCGGCAGTGATGGGAGATGTCCATCGATGCCACTGTTAGTGACGCGACCAGTATCACTGATGTTAGCGGAGTGAGGCACGCCGGCCGCCGCGCCCGCCAACATGCTGCGCTCCCTCGTGCTGGCGGTGCTGCTGCACGCGCACCACGCGCACCGCGTGCCCCGCGCGTTGCCCGCCGGCAACAACACGCGCGCGCTCGCCCATCAGCACCTACTGCACGCTCTGCAGCATGAGCACAGGCCGCGAGGAGCGCTCAGACCTAACATCGCTTTCGACAGCTATGATAATTTGACGGCTATGTTTGAAAATCGACCGCGAACGATTCCAGCGGTTCAGCTCCTCATGTTCATCGAAAACTTTGCTCCTGAGGAACTTCACAGGTATAAGAGAGAGTCGCACTCCCTCATCGGAACTTTCGACATCTCCAAAATGTTTAAGAAAAAAAAATACAAAAGTAAGCAGGACGACGAACTAAGACCTAGCGCCTCGTCCCTGCAAGGTGGGCAACCTCCCCGCGCGGCTCCCGAGCCGGCGCGGGCCGCCGCCGCCTCTCCCGAGCCGCCGCCGGCCGCCGCCGCCGTTCCCGCACACGGCGCACACGCGAGCCCTCGCCCGCTGCAGCACACCGAGCAAACCGTCGCTGTGACCGCGGCTCATGTGTTTACCATCCCAGCGAAGATCATCCCCACGGAAAACTATGACACGATAGCCTCGACAGTTTCACAAACTAATGTTAAACCCAAGACCAAGGCAAAGGTGGCTCGGAAATCTAAAAGTGTATCAAGGACAACAACCAGCGCGCCGAGCAGCAGCCGGCGTGAGGCGCGCCTCGTGCAGGTGAAGAAGAAGGCGTCCGACAACGACACGCTGTGGCCCGTGAAGCACGCCGCCGTCGTGGAGGGCGACATCGTGCTCGGCGGACTCATGATGGTACACTATAACACAACGCGACACTGTACTCCGCACTTTGCACTCGGCACTCTGCACTCTATGTACTCCGCACTCTGCACTCTATGTTATGTACTCCGCACTCTGCACTCTATGCACTCCGCACTCTGCACTCTATGCACTCTGCCCTCTATGCACTCTGCACTCCACACTCCGCACTCTGCACTCTATGCGCGGCGCACTCCACAAACTTTTCTGTACTATGTCTCTTGTTTCTTTCTTTTTATATAAGGTTGTATTTTCTGACCTAGAAATAGTTTATACTCTACTAAGTTAAAATGTCATATCTCATATTATGTAAGAACCGAGTTGCGGACGATAGAATACGACAATTGCAGAACGACTGCCGTCTGACCTCCCAAATACTTTAATTCATACTAGATTATCAGTCATCGGACTAGATTAGCCTACTTAGGAGAATGCCATATCAGAGCGATTTGATCGATCAATCAATCCAAAGGTTAGACAGTTGGCTAGGACCCTCCACGAAAAGTACCACAAATACTGACAAAGAAAACATTAACTTGCTTTTAATAGAAGTGTGTACAAATGCTTTTTTAAGTAGCGGGATACCGTTCAGACGTTCTTTTTCCCCATTTATGTTAGTTTGAGAGCCGGCCGAGGCAAGTGTCTTTTATTTAATTATTTATTTAATACTTCAAGCACATAAATGTAGAAATAGGCATTTTCTACCAGTCAAACATATTTTAAGGAATCTGCCTTCAAATCTGCCTCTGCCTCATCACGCGAGATCGACGGGACGGCTTTTAATGATACCTACTTGTAATACTTTTAATATTGTAGATCCCGAACATCCAGACACACAGATTTTGACATTTATAATATGAGTAAGAAGCTATGCTATCTGATAATGTGTTCCATCAATCACATGATACTACCTACATTACAGTGACCCCAGAGCATGTAACACAATGTAACACGTACAGTGACATTGCATGCACTACGCTGTCGATAAGAGAAAATAACTCGTTAGGTTTTAGATTTTCATTACACGTTGACTAGGTTATTTTGTAAATATTCTAGCCCTGTAGTTGACGAGATCACTATTAGAACAGCCCACTATTAATATATCAAAGAGAGCGTTTCATAGATATATATACACATAGATATACAGGGTGACTTGTAATTTGACGTATTCCTTCCAAGACATGATAATATGACCCATTTGCAACAACTAAGCGCCCCATAAAGCCTAAGTAAAAATTCATGGGATTCAAAGGCCATTCAATCTGAAAGTTTAGACAAAAGTCGTAATATCTATCCCACCAAAAATATATAATGTTGAAAAAGAAGGTCAACTTCCTTACTTCATGTAGATGTTTGACCAGCAAAAGAGTTGAAATCGAAACCAACGCCAAGTTTTAAACCATTTTCTTTGCACCGGCCTTATTTTGCAATTCTGTTGCAAGTAATTTGTGTTTGAAACTTTTTAGATATCAATACAATAATATTGTTCCATTTACACTTGGCGGGTTTTCGTTGTGTTATAGTTATTTTTCATGCATATTATTTTATGGTTTTCTGAAAACCCGCCAAGTTTAAATGGAAATTTCAATTTCAATTTCAAGTTTCTAGGCCGGCTAGAATAAAAATTTAATACGGTACCCTCTATGCGCGAGCCAGACTCACACTTGACCATTTTTTTAATTTTTCCTTTAGTTTCATGCTAATGTCTAGCTTCGTGCCAAATTTCAAGTTTCTAGGCCGGTTAGAAGTTTCTAAGCCGGCTAGAATAAAAATTTAATATTGAGCCCTCTATGCACGAGCCAGACTCACACTTGACCATTTTTTTATTTTTCCTTTCGTTTCATGCTAATGGTTAGCTTCGTGCCAAATTTCAAGTTTCTAGGCCTACTAGAAGTCCCTAAACATTTTGATTAACTCGAAGTGAGTGAGTCAGTCAGTCAGTCAGTGCCACTTATTTGGTATTCGAACTAACAGCAGTCATGGTATTATGTATGTGAAGTTTGATTCGATTTCGTGTGACAAATAGTTAGATACAGGGTGGTCAAAAGTAGCTCGAAGCGGTTCCGGTAAATAGTGCACGGCGTACGTGCGGCCACTTGCTGGAAATTGGCCTGCGCACTGCCGTGCGCTTCGATTGATGAACTCTGGGAAATTTTCAAAAATACATGAAAATTGGGTTTTATCGAATCCCATGAATTTTCGCCTATACAATATGGAGTGTTTAATTATTGCAAATGGGTCACACCATCACATCTTGCAAGGAATACGTCTTATAATAATGTCACCTTGTATACAGAGCTCGTATTGGTGAGCCGCGCATTTTCAATCTAAACTAATATCTAATCTTAACTAAACTAATATAAAGAGAAAAGATTTTTTTGTTTTTGTATATTTGTTAGTACCTAATGGATGAACCCAAAAAATAATTAAAATAATAAATAAAAATCGTTTATTTAGGAACAATAACAAATACAATTATAAAAATAGTTAAACGATGATAACTGCAAAAGTTAATAACTGTGGCGCAGCTATCAACGCCCGGCTCCTACTGAGAGGGCAGTTCGTTCCAGATAAGATAAATATATTAAAACTATTTATAAGTAGTTAAAAATAAAAAATAAAAGGAAAAAAAAACAAAACAAAGACAATAAAATTACGGGATACGTGTATTGTAAGCGTGGGGGTGTGTGGTGTGTGAGGGTGTGTATGTGTGTGGGGGGGCGGGGTTTGTATGTGTGTTAGCGTGCGTAAATGTGTTACACTTCCACAAGTTTTTCTGTTGCATCATAAGTAAGCGATTTTAGCCATGTATCGAGCTTTTTCTTGCATTTATTTTTGGTAAAAGAATAGATGTTGATCGTTTTGTTAATTCTATTGTATAATTTTGAGCTTATGTAGGTACATTAATTAATTAATTATAACCGATTTAAAAAATTCTTCCATCTATTGAAAGCCAACCATAATTTTATTATGGTAGGCAGTTAGTTCCCTACGGAAATTGCAATAATGGTGTTAAAAATTTGCCTATAAAAGTCATTGTTTGGCGTGCGTTGCTAAAACTATTGGTGATACATAAATGTACTACATGTTTATAGTACTCATCATTAGCAACAACAAAGTCCGCAAGACTATAATGATGTCTAAATATTATAGTTATGTCACAAGAAACATTTTTGTTCAAATTAGTTAATTAAAACTCGGGTAGAATCGAAAGATTCGTGATATCAAGGTAGTCCTTTACCAACGAAATAGTTTTATAGTCAAGGTTGATTATGTACATGTATAAAGATGAATAGTAGTTGGTAGTAGTAATTGAATAGTGGTCTACCAACCTTGTTTAGCACCTATAGACCAGGGTACATCACATAACTTGTTTTGTAAATTTAAATGACTTCGATTTTTATGACATAATGTAAACAAACAAATAAAATAAACAATTATTGAAAAAAATCAAAGCCATTTAAAGTTACAAGACAAGCTATGTAATGTATCCTGGTCTTGTTCTGGGACGTTCTAGAGGATGTCATGGTGGGTGGATGGTCGTATGAGTGGGAACTTAGATATATGAAAGAAGAGTGGGAAGCTTTCGTTAATAAGTTTGTTAGTTTGATTTTCGTTGATTATAGTTTAAATTTATCTGAACTTACTTAGAGCTGAGACGAGCTTGGGCCAGCTGTCATTAGTGTCGTGTATCGCGGTGACAGGTGCACAGTCGCTCGGAGGGCGCCACTTGCGGGCCGGTGATGGCGCAGGGCGGCGTGCAGGCGCTGGAGGCCATGCTGTTCGCGCTGGACGCCGTGGCGCGCGCCGGCCTGGCGCCTCCCGCCGTGCGCCTCGGCGCGCACGTGCTGGACGACTGCGACAACGACACCTACGGCCTCGAGATGGCGCTCGACTTCATCAAGGGTATCCAAACAACTTATCAATATATTATGACCAACTACTCATGAGCCGAATACGGGTATTACCGAATGTTCGGTGCAAACTTTACCTAACCGACTATTCCGTAGGATTTGGCGCGCTTTATCGTGCATCTCCAAAATTCAAGCCAGTGCTTGTCGAGCGCGTTGAATGTCACCAAACAAACGTGCAATCCTTCCAATAGAATAAATTATAAGACACACTCGATATGGATGCAATTATGTAATTGTTCTACTTCATATGCTTATAGAGGCAACTGAGGGGCTTGTGGCTAAGTAAAAACAGCCGCACGGGGCGATCGATCAGGTTAAGCTACGTTCGCTACGCTTGATCCGTGGATGGGTGATCATCTTCACATATCAAGAAGCCTCCGTGCCTCGGAAAGCACGTTAATCCATTGGTCCCGGCTGTCATTCGTGGATCTTTGACAGTCGTTACGGGTGTCTCAAAAGTCTGACAACCAGTCTTACCCAGTAACTTGGTTGTGGAGGTCAGATAGGCAATCCCTCCATGTAAAGTATTGGTATTCAGCTGCATCCGGTTAGACTGGAAACTGACCCCAACATAGTTGGGAAAAGGCCAGTAGATGACTATTACATATTTGAATATCGAACATTAAAATACCTACGGGTAAAATATCAACGTTCAAAACATCGAAAATTTAAATTTCGATTGTATCAAAAAAAAACAACAGACTTCCAAAAAACACTATAAAGTGAAAATAACTTTAATTTCGGAAGTCGGTGTCTTTGGATTTGTATTTTAGTTTTTCGCCACCGACTACCGAAATTAAAGTTATTTTTCACTTTAAAGTGTTTTTTGGAAGTCGGTTGTTTAATTTAAAAAAAGATTTAATTTTTAATTTTTGAGTGGGTCAGTTTGTAATTTATCTAAATTACTATAGCCGAATGTCAACTGCTCATCACCTTTTACAAAATATTGCTTTTCCCGATGCAGGAACGTTAATTGTTGAGGAGTTCTCCTAGTAAGAACCAGGAGAACTGGAGCTGATTGAGAAGTCACCATCAGCTCCACTTCACCATACGTATTGTAACGAGCATAAATTGCTTAGCAACCATATTAAAATCATCGAATCGCAACCCGTGCAATATTTGTCATTGAGTAGTTCCGATGGCCATTTGTGGTCTTCATCATCAGCTCCACTTTACCAAATCATGATTTCCGAGAGCAAATGCTCAAGTTACTTTAATAATAGACTTACTTAGGCAAGAAAATTTTTGCTAAGGGCCAAGTTTATGTTACGCTTAGTCGTGTAAAGACGCTGGATGACATTGTATTATGCTACTTGGAACCTACCAAATTGCTAAATAGACCACATGACGAAAAGGCATTGCGTGAAATGCAACGATTGAGGCTTTTATAAATCATCATCAGCCTATTACAGTTCACTGCTGGACGTAGACCTCCCCAAGCTTGCGCCAACGTTCACGGTCGTTCACTTGTCCCGGTCGTGGCGCATCCCGGCCTTATATAGTGCCGCAGATAGTTCTAGAACCTTCCATTGTAGAAACATCTAGATTTCTAGAATGTCCGAGTAGGGACGTGCCCTGACTGACCAGATGTCGATAGTTCGAGAAAATTCTAGAAAGTTCTTGCATCGAAATTTCTAGAAGGATCTTGACTACTAGTTCCGCTACTCGATACTAGGTGGCGCTAGTGGTAACTAATGTAACCATGTACCATGAATTAATTGTGGCGCGCAACACTATGTTCTCTTTTTTAACCGACTTCAAAAAAGGAGGAGGTTTCTCAATTCGACCGTATATATATATTTTTTTTATGTTTGTTCGCGGATAACTTCGTCGTTTATGAACCGATTTTGATTATTCTTTTTTTGTTGGAAAGGAGATATGCCAAGGGTGGTCCCATGATAAGGAAACCAGGATCTGATGATGGCATCCTAGTGAAATCGAGGGGAACATTCGAAAATCGTAGGAGCGACTAGTGCGTTTGTTAATTTTTTCATTTAGTATTTTAAAGCACTACAATTTAATGAAGGCCTGGAGTCGATCTGATGATGGAGCCGAAAGACAGTCGAGGAAACTCCTCAAAGATTTACAGCAGTTACCTTGTGTTTGGGCTTGATTAATTTGTATTGATGTGAACTTTACACCTAGATGGGTTGTGACTGTCATTAGGGGTCTGATGATGAAGACGAAGGACAGTTAAGGGAACTCCTCGACAGTTTACAGTAGCTACCTTGTGTATGTTCACCGATTACTCGAAGACGGCTGGACCGATTCCAAAATTTCTTTTTTGATTTGAAAGGGTATACTCTCGAGGTGGTCCCATTATCATCAAGTTGGAATCTGATAAGAAGATCCCATGAAAATCGAGGGAAACCCTCAAATTTTATGGGCAAAGTTATAGCGATTTGGGTATTTTTTAAAGTAACTTGAGCATTTGATCTCGGAAATCATCATTTGGTAAAGTGGAGCTGATGATGAAGACCACAGATGGCCATCGGAACTACTCAATGACAAATATTTCACGGGTTGCGATTCAATTACTTTAATACGGTTGCTAAGCAACTTATGCTCGTCACAATGCATATGGTGAGTGATTGTTGAGGAGTTCTCCTGGTTCTTACAGGGAGAACTCCTCAACAATTAACATCCCAGCATCGGGAAAAGCGATATTTTGCAAAAGGTGATGAACAGTTGGCATTAGGCTATTGTAACTTAGATAAATTACAAACAGAAAGAGGTTTCTCAATTCGACCGTATATATATATATTTTTTTATGTGTGTTCGCGGATAACTTCGTCGTTTATGAACCGATTTTGATTATTCTTTTTTTGTTGGAAAGGAGATATACCAAGGGTAGTCCCATGATAAGGAAACCAGGATCTGATGATGGCATCCCAGTGAAATCGAGGGGAACATTCGAAAATCGTAGGAGCGACTAGTGCGTTTGTTAATTTTTTCATTAAGTATTTTAAAGCACTACAATTTAATGAAGGCCTGGAGTCGAGCTGATGATGGAGCCGAAAGACAGTCGAGGGGACTCCTCAACGATTTACAGCAGTTACCTTGTGTTTGGGCTTGATTAATTTGTATTGATGTGAACTTTACACCTAGATGGGTTGTGACTGTCATTAGGGGTCTAATGATGAAGACGAAGGACAGTTAAGGGAACTCCTCAACAGTTTACAGTAGCTACCTTGTGTATGTTCACCGATTACTCGAAGACGGCTGGACCGATTCCAACATTTCTTTTTTTATGTGAAAGGGTATACTCTCGAGGTGGTCCCATTATCATCAAGTTAGAATCTGATGAGAGGATCCCATGAAAATCGAGGGAAAACCTCAAATTTTATAGGCAAACTTATAGCGATTTGGGTATTTTTAAAAGTAACTTGAGCATTTGATCCCGGAAATCATCATTTGGTAAAGTGGAGCTTATGATGAAGACCACAGATGGCAATCGGAACTACTCAATGACAAATATTTCACGGGTTGCGATTCGATTACTTTAATATGGTTGCTAAGCAATTTATGCTCGTCACAATGCGTATGGTGAGTGATTGTTGAGGAGTTCTCCTGGTTCTTACCGGGAGAACTCCTTAACAATGAACGTCCCAGCATCGGGAAAAGCAATATTTTGTAAAAGGTGATGAACAGTTGGCATTAGGCTATTGTATTGTGGGTTTGTCGACAAACGAAAATGCGGAACCAAAGACACCGACTTCCGAAATTAAAGTTATTTCTCAATTTGTAGTGTTTTTTTTGGAAGTTGGTTGTTTTTTTTTTGTAAAAATGTTTTTATATAATAACACATACCATTTATTTTATAATATTACTGAAATACCTACACTAGCCTTGCAGCAGCCTTGCAAAAGTTTGCTGATGAATGATGGCAAGTATTTTTTACCGACTTCACAAAAAAGAGGAGGTACTATGTTCGGATGTTTGTATGTTTTTTTTTTTTTTTTTTTGTTTGTTCATCGATTACTCCGCCAATTGTCGACGGATTTTCAAATTTTTTTTTTGTTCGTAAGTAGATAGTTCTGAGGTGGTCCCACTGTCACCAAGTTAGGATCTGATGATGGGATCTTAGAGAAATCGAGAGCAACCCTCAAATTTTATAGGCTCACTTATTGTTTTTCGCATATTTTATGAAGTATCTTGTGTATTTGCGTACGGTTGTCACCATCTCAGGTAGCTGGGCTGATGATGGAAGGTTCAACTCCTTAACAGTAAGAAGTTACTCGAACAGGCAAGGACTGTTTTAGTAAATTGTTTTGATGTTTGATAGGGCATTTGCCACATTTGGTCTCATGATCATCAAGTTATGACCTGATGCTGCAGTCAGGATAGTCTGCAGAGTACCTAACTCCTTGACAACTAACAGCAGATATATCGTGTTTAGGCTCATTGAAAAGGGCTCGATGTGTGGATAAACGTACTGTTAATGAAGAACACCGAAATACATAGATACCTGATGCTGAAGCCAGTCGAGCATTAGAAAAAGTACAAACCTTGAAATTACAGCACCACAGTCGTGTTTGGGCTCATTTTAAACAGTACTAAATTTTAAGTTCAATGCAATGTTGAGCCTGATGGTGCAGCCAGGATTATTAGCATCTAGTCTAAAAACTAATAAATACTTCTTAAAGTGAAATACTTTTGCGAGTTTTTCTTCTGTATAATTATCCTAACAAAGGTTGCCGGTAGTGGCTAGATGAGAGAAGCGGAGGATCGTGAACGTTGGCGCAAACTTCGGGAGGTCTACGTCCAGCAGTGAACTGCAATTGGCTGATGATTTATAAAAGCCTCAATTGTTGCATTTCACGCAATGCCTTTTCGTCATGTGGTCTATTTAGCAATTTGGTAGGTTCCAAGTCGCATAATACAATGTCATACAGCGTCTTTACACGACTAAGCGTAACATAAACTTGACCCTTAGCAAAATTTTTCTTGCCTAAGTCTATTATTAAAGTAACTTGAGCATTTGCTCTCGGAAATTATGATTTGGTAACGTGGAGCTGATGATGAAGACCACAAATGGCACTACTCAATGACAAATATTTCACGGGTTGCGATTCGATTACTTTAATATGGCTGCTAAGCAATTTATGCTCATTACTATGCGTATAGTGAAGTGGAGCTGATGGTGACTTCTCAATCAGCTCCAGTTCTCCTGGTTCTTACTAGGAGAACTCCTCAACAATTAACGTCCATGCATCGGGAAAAGCAATATTTTGTAAAAGGTGATAAGCAGTTGACATTAGGCATAACTTAGATAAATTACAAACTGATCCGCTAAAAAGTGAAAAATAAAAACTTTTTTACAAAAAAAAAACAACCGACTTCCAAAAACACTGTAAATAAAGAGAAAAATAACTTTGATTTCGGAAGTCGGTGGCAAAAAACTAAAATACAAATCCAAAGACACCGACTTCCGAAATTAAAGTTATTTTTCTCTTTATTTATAGTGTTTTTGGAAGTCGGTTGTTTTTTTTTTGTAAAAAAGTTTTTATATCAAAGATATTTATTTACAAAGTTTTTTAGTTACTATTTAGAAATCTGGTACATAAATACTAATTAAGTATTAAATCTGAACCAGATCTGTAAATGGTGACTGAAAAAAGTATGACATAGTACCACATTGAACATTGAAGTTCGAAACAAACGTTATCTATAGTTGTACTACTTCGCGTAGTGCTATTTGAAAAATGTTGTTCCTTCCCCATAAATAGAGATAAATCGCGGTCATTGCGGTAACTACAATCCCACCAAAAACATATAATGTTGAATGGGTTTTCGTTGTGTTATAGTTATTTTTCATGCATATTAATTTATGGTTTTCTGAAAACCCGCCAAGTTTAAATGGAACAATATTATTGTATTGATATCTAAAATGTTTCAAACACAAATTACTTTCAACAGAATTGCAAAATAAGGCCGGTGAAAAAAAAAAAGGTTTAAAACTTGGCGTTGGTTTCGATTTCAACTCTTTTGCTGGTCAAACATCTACATGAAGTAAGGAAGTTGGCCTTCTTTTTCAACATTATATGTTTTTGGTGGGATTTCATTTCGTTTTGCCAAGCGGGTAGATACACGTGTAGGATTAAATTGTATGGCCTAGGTTTTCTTTTTTTTTGATAATTGTGGTTTTTTATTATTTTTTGTACAAGGTGTTTTTTAGGGTTCCGTACCCAAAGGGTAAAAACGGAACCCTATTACTAAGACTTCGCTGTCTGTGCGTCTGTCCGTCTGTCCGTCTGTCTGTCTGTCACCAGGCTGTATCCCAAGAACCGCGATAGCTAGACAGTTGAAATTTTCACAAATTATGTATTTCTGTTGCCGCTATAACAACAAATACTAAAAACAAAATAAAATAAATATTTAAGGGGGGCTCCCATACAACAAACGCGATTGTTTTGCCCTTTTTTGCTCGATATCAAAAATGGCAACAGGTAGGCACTTGAAATATTCACAAAATACTCAGGCGTATTTTAACTTTAATAATAAAATTAAAATAAAATAAATATTTAAGGGGGGCTCCCATACAACAGACATGTTTTTTTCGGTGTTTTTGCCTTGTGGTACGGAACCCTTCTTGTGCGACTCCGACTCGCACTTGGCCAGTTTTTTATTAAATGATGAGCCCGCTGCAGTCTGAACTGTGGCAATGTTTGGACGTATAGACCCGTCCCTATCAGCTGTTTTTTTTTAAACTTATTCTTTTTCACACATATATTTTTAAATCCGGTCTATACAGCGACCTTAATCTGTTGTACTCAACAATAGCACTTTCTTGTACTTTGATCTGGCTAGGATCGATATTTATTAAATGGTCATTTATGAAAATATTATGTATGTAAGAAAAATCTACATCTTTTTAATAAAATAGACACAATTTTATCACTAGAAATAAAGATAAAATACATCAACCATTTTTCAGATTAGCCAAAGTACATACATCTTTTATGGGGTACTGTGTTAAATGTTACAATAAAATACCTTGTAATATATTGCAATTAAAAGAAAAAAAAAATTTAAACCTCACATTATACGTACACTTTGTAAACAGGCATACTATACATTAGAAGATTATATCCAAGATAAGAACGCTTTGAAACATGCTGGTCCTGCTTCATAGGACAATCTAGCTAGAGTCTAGACAAAATCAAACTGGTTGCTAATTTAATCGTAAAATTTATTCTTTGTTCTTTTTTTGACATTGATTTACATTCTGTAATTACTTTATCTCACACCCTTTTTTTTTTTTTTTTTTTTTTTTTTTTTTTTTGAGGATGGGAAATCATCAAATGACTCCTCCCGCTCTGGGTGGAGCGGAAGGGAGTGTCAGACTCTTACTGACTAAAACCCACCCGTGTTCCTTCCTTAGCCCTTTATGTTCCGGGCCAGCGGTAACCCTTTCGGACAATCCCGCTGACCCGGCAGGCTTCGGCCCTAAGGGGCCCCTCCTCGATGCTGACATCTCTTTGAGGCGCGCGTGGAACACGTACGCGCCGTCCGGCACGGGCCTGGTCCTGATCGGGCGGTGAGCTACCCATTACTCTCCGCCCGCAGGCCCGCGCCTACGGTGGCCGGGAGTCGTCACGCGGCTCCCGACGCCTGGGGCGTCCCCCGCGGCGGCTGAGACGGGAGGCTCTCTCCCTGGACGGGAGGCTCTCTCCCTGACTTATTACTTTTAATTTTTTTTAAATGAAAATCGTTTAGTTTTACCATGTTTGTAAATATGTGAGCACCATGTATCTATCAGATAATTAATTTATATGTCATGGTTTCATTTTTAATTCTTTTACCTATTGTGGTACAGTAATTGTATTTTGTCTGTGTGGTGCCGGACTTAAAGAATACCACCACCCCTTACTTCCCGTGGGTGTCGTAAAAGGCGACTAAGGATCGTACCGGAGAATGGGCAGCAGCGTTCTCTATGTATTCCACCATCATACCATACTGCGATCGCCAACCCGCCTGCCAAGCGTGGCGATTATGGCAAACCCTCCCAAAATTGGGGGAGGCCTATGTCCAGCAGTGGACGTCTATCGGCTGAAACGACGAATTGTATTTTAGGTGCATCGTCTTCACATATTATTATTATATAATTTATGTATATGCAAAATATTGTAAAACATTTTAAAAGAGTAACGGTGGAGTTTCTTGCCCATTCTTCTCCATACGAAAACTACCTTTTGGAATGGGCGACTAGAATCAATTCTATTTTAGTATTTTTTTACGTTCAAAAGTGCCTTTTATGTGCCTATTTGAAATAAATGCTTTTACTTTGACTCGACTTTGACTTTGGTCACCACTAAAATTTTTTACCCTAGATAATGGTACGTAGGCTTGACCACAAGTGAATATAGAAGAACCAATATCAATTAAAGCATTGTCCAAACTCAAACCTTGACTCTTATGAATGGTGATTGCGTAAGCTAAACATATCGGATACTGCTCCCGGTAAACAAAAGCACGGCTCAAAACTTCAAGTTACAATCTATACATATAATAAAACAGTAACGAAAGAAAAACTGTACATTGTGAATTTTCGAGAAAAAATAATTGGCTTTTGTTAGAAAAACGTAACTGATGACAAAAAGTGACTTTTTAGAATTTTTGTCTGTTTGTCTGTTTGTCTGTGTGTATGGTACGGCTTCACGCCAAAACTACTGGATAGATTGAATTGAAATTCAGCAAAAATGTTCTTAGTAAACCAAGGAAGGCTTTAGACTACATATTATCACGCCGTATATTATGGGAGGTAAGCAATATTGATTTTAAAATGTGTTTGTTCGGAATTGAATGCACAAAATAATTGAATGCACAAAATGACATGTTTATTTATTTATTTAGCTAAAAATAAAACTTTAACTCTGGGAACATAATGATCACGCTATTTTTATAAAGGAGCGGGGCAGTAATATTATAAATTGCAAGGGAACAGCTATTTCAACAATATGTCAACGGGGAATTTAGCGGTAAAGTCAGGCGACCGTTTACCGCACTAAATGGTGCGAGTTCAAATCCCATAATATTGTTTTAAAAAATCGTAAAATTCTTTTTTTTAGTTTTTGCATTTTTTATGTGCATTAGGAACGATACTGTTATGAAATCTGAGAACTTCACATGTCCTATCTAATTGTATGGAGAGTTTCACACCAATATTACTAAACAGATTGATTGGCGGTACAACAAGCTACACTATCATGAAGTCAAGTCAAACTTTTGGTTCTAAGCTATATCTTACCAAGCACCTTTTTGTTGTAGGTAATTCATTTAAATATGTAATTCTTAGTTTTGATCCTTGCTGCTGTTACCATATTTTTTTTAATGCAAAACTAATGTAGTTGTCTGTAAAACTAACGACAATTTAGTTTTATTCATAATTTAATTAATTTGGGTAAATAATATGTAGTTTCCGTTTTCTAAATAGATGGCGTTGGCGTCGAGTTAGATCGCGCTATGGTTTTGTTCCCAAAAAGTGATGTTATAGGTGCCGATGTGCCGCTCTCATCCTATAGAAACGGGGGTTACCTTTGCTGTCTGTGTTGGTTGATGTGTTTAATTTTCCTGTTGGCCTTCACAGAGTACTTTTTGATAGACTGAAATTGGCCTTTTTCAGACTCTGTGAAGGGGACAACTTTGCTAGATCACTCACCTATGATGAGGTGCCGTCGTACTACACGTACGACAAGCAAAGAGGTGTATTTAATCGACGTCGAAGCGGACACGCCGTGGACGGGTTTCCGGGAATTTTTAAGGACACCGCATTGGGACGGGCTTACACTGTGCACCCAAATAATGGCGAATGCTATTATTTGCGAATGTTACTGCACACAGTGCACGGCCCAACATCATTTGCATTTGTAAGGACAGTCGATGACATTGAGTATCCCACATACCACGCTGCTTGCGTAGCACGCCACCTTCTCGACGGTGATCAGCACTGGGGCAACGCACTTGAGGAGGCCAGCATTAGTGACAATCTCAGTCGTTTGCGACATCTGTTTGTCGTCATGTTGGTGTTCTGCGGTATTGCAAATCCGCTTCTGTCCGAAGACTTCCTAAGAGGTCTGAGACGCACTACTGAAGATAATACTGAGGCAACTGATGAGCGCGTTCTAAACAGTTGCCTTAGTTCACTTCAAGATATGGTCATTTCGATCTGTGGCAGTTCTCTGGTGGATTATGGGCTACCGACTTCACAACATTTGGATGTACAAGAGCTTGGAAACAGAGAGTACAACTTTGAAATAAATTATGATCCAAGAGCTATGAGTACCGTCGTCAATCACCCTGTATCTAAGTTTACCTCAGAGCAAAAGCAAATTTTCGACACCATCCTTGACTCGGCTCGGCCAAGGTAAAATGTTTTTCTTGGATGCTCCTGGTAGAACAGGGAGAATATTTGTCACCGCTGGCATTCTCGCAGAGATCAGGAGGCAAGACAAGATTGCCATTGCAGTATCATCGTCAGGAATCGCCGCAACACTGCTTCCTGGTGGCAAAACAGCGCACGCAATGTTTAAGATTCCCATAGATTTAGAGAGTAATGAAACACCTGTTTGTGGAGTGTCACGCAACAGTGACAAAGGGCGCGTGCATAAAGATTGCTGTTTAATCATGTGGGATGAATGCATTATGGCGAACAGAAAAGCTGTAGAGGCGGTAAACAGGACTTTGCAGGACATCCGCAGAAACCAGTAATTGATGGGTGGCGTTACAGTTCTGTTTAGCGGAGATTTCCGACAAACGCTGCCTGTGGTAACGCTAGGAACTAGGGCTGATGAGGTAAATGCTTTGTTGAAATACTCTTTCTTATGGCCACATATTCATAGGTTGCGCTTAACGATGAGCACATCTTGGCGGGAATGTACACGCCCAAGAATTTTCTGAAGTTCTCTTAAAATTGGGTGAGGGAACGCTACCAGTAGACGGTGGCCAGGTGGTTCTACCTGAGATACTTGGGAGAGTGGTGTCCACCTTAGAAGATTTGATTCGCCTGGTGTGCGGGGACATCAATAGGATACCGCACCAACATAATTCTTGGGTGTGTGAACGAGCCATTTTAACACCCAGAAACGACCAAGCTTCAGCGATCAATGAATGCATTCTCGCGGAAATTGAGGAAAATGAAGTGATCTACACTTCAATAAACACTGTTGTCGACCAAGACGACGCCACACATTACCCCGTAGAATTTCTCAATTCCCTCAGTGCAAGTAGACTACCAGCGCACACCATTAAGTTAAAGGTCGGTGTCCCAATTATGCTTCTTTGGAAACTCACTCCGCCGAAACTGTGCAATGGGACCCGGCTCAAAGTCGCCTCGCTGCAGAGAAATATCATTGAGGCGGAAATTGTAACGGGTTGTGGTGTCGGCGAGACACCACAACCCGTCCCGTCCCCGTGCTCTTAGGCCTCATTTACGGAGACGCGGGGCGTCTCGCGTCGCGTGTGGCGTGGCGTCTCGCGGCGCGTCGGACGTTTTTTCTGTTTACGGTGGGGCGGCGCGTGAAGCGACACGCATCATCGCACGCGTAAACACAAACTTATAGCAATATACGACCATGTTCATAGAGAAGCGAGACGGGAAGCGTAGCGGTGCCCGCCGCGGCGCCCACGGCGAATCCTCTAGCGTGTAGCGAAGCACGCGGCGGGCATCGCGGCGGCACATAGCATAGGACATAGCTTCATCGAGAATTGCCGCTGCGTGCGCCGCCGCGATAAACGCCGCGTGGGACGCGTCGGTGCCATCCGCGGGCTCGGCCGCAAAAACGCCCTAATTCAAACAAACGCGTCTAAAATCGCTTCTCCGTAAGCGCACTCATACAACGCCATATATTTGAATTCAGTGCGGGCCGCGCCGCTCAACGCAACGCGCGACGCCCCGCGTCTCCGTAAATGAGGCCTTAGAATTCGACATTAGACGTTTCAGATCTTCGATTTTGACGACCCCGTTGTCGCTGGCATAAGCAACAGGATCCGTGTACGAAGTCGCGGGCAGAAGCTAGTTATGAATAAAACTAAATTGTCGTTAATTTAACAGACAGCTACATTAGTTTTGCATTAAAAAAAATATGGTAACAGCAGCAAGGATCAAAACTAAGAATTACATACTTAAATGAATTACCTACAACAAATGTGCTTGGTAAGATATAGCTTAGAACCAAAAGTTTGACTTGACTTCATGATAGTGTAGCTTGTTGTACCGCCAATCAATCTGTTTAGTAATATTGGTGTGAAACTCTCCATACAATTAGATAAGACATGTGATGTTCTCAGATTTCATAACAGTATCGTTCCTAATGCACATAAAAAATGCAAAAATTAAAAAAAAAGAATTTTACGATTTTTTAAAACAATATTATGGGATTTGAGTCTCTAATACCTCTTTTGAAAAATCTTCTTGAATGTATATGTCTTTAGGCAGCTTCTTTTTATTAGGGTTCCGTAGCCAAATGGCAAAAACGGAACCCTTATAGATTCGTCATGTCTGTCTGTCTGTCTGTCTGTCTGTCCGTCTGTCCGTCTGTCTGTCTGTCTGTCTGTCCGTCCGTATGTCACAGCCACTTTTCTCCGAAACTATAAGAACTATACTGTTGAAACTTGGTAAGTAGATGTATTCTGTGAACCGCATTAAGATTTTCACACAAAAATAGAAAAAAAATAATACATTTTAGGGTTCCCCATACTTAGAACCGAAACTCAAAAATTTTTTTTTCATCGAACCCATACGTGTGGGGTATCTATGGGTAGGTCTTCAAAAATGATATTGAGGTTTCTAATATCATTTTTTTCTAAACTGAATAGTTTGCGCGAGAGACACTTCCAAAGTGGTAAAATGTGTGTCCCCCCCCTCCTGTAACTTCTAAAATAAGAGAATGATAAAACTAAAAAAAATATATGATGTACATTACCATGTAATAGACCACCGAAAATTGGTTTGAACGAGATCTAGTAAGTAGTTTTTTTTTAATACGTCATAAATCGTAAACCACAATTTACCATTCATTCAATCAACTCAAAAATAAAAAATACATTTAATTTCATAAACATAAACCTTATGCATAAACCCGGATGTTACGGAACCCTCGGTGCGCGAGTCCGACTCGCTCTTGCCCGGTTTTTTTAAGTACTTCATTTTTCTTCCAGTTTGTAGTTAGGCTTACCAAGATTGGACGCGCATTGTTTTGCGTTTTCTTTCCGAGTCTATAGGTTTTGTTTATTTCCTGTGGGTTAATTTTGATGCCCAAGTTTGATTGGAAAAGATCTTCAACTACTTCTATAATGTTTATTGTTGTTTCATTTTGTTGTTCCTGTATGCCAGATATTACAATATTATCGAAGCGCACGGCAGTGCGCAGGCCAATTTCCAGCAAGTGGCCGCACGTACGCCGTGCACTATTTACCCGAACCGCTTCGAGCTACTTTTGACCACCCTGTATCTAACTATTTGTCACACGAAATCGAATCAAACTTCACATACATAATACCATGACTGCTGTTAGTTCGAATACCAAATTTCATAACTGTAGCTTTAATAGATTCAAAGTTGTGGACTTTTCAAAATAGCTAAAGTGGCACTGACTGACTGACTGACTGACTGACTGACTGACTCACTCACTTAGAGTTAATCAAAATGTTTAGGGTCTTCTAGTAGGCCTAGAAACTTGAAATTTGGCACGAAGCTAGACATTAGCATGAAACTAAAGGAAAAATTAAAAAAATGGTCAAGTGTGAGTCTGGCTCGCGCATAGAGGGTTCAATATAAAAATTTTATTCTAGCCGGCCTAGAAACTTCTAACCGGCCTAGAAACTTGAAATTTGGCACGAAGCTAGACATTAGCATGAAACTAGAGGAAAAATAAAAAAAATGGTCAAGTGTGAGTCTGGCTCGCGCATAGAGGGTTCAATATAAAATTTTTATTCTAGCCGGCCTAGAAACTTGAAATTTGGCACGAAGCTAGACATTGGCATGAAACTAAAGGAAAAATTTAAAAAATGGTCAAGTGTGAGTCTGGCTGGCGCATAGAGGGTCCCGTATGATTTTTTTTCTAGCTGGAACTGGACATTACCATGAAACTAAGAGAAATATTTTAAAAGCGGTCAAGTGTGAGTTTGGCTCGCGCACAGAGGGTTCCGTAGGTACTAAATTTTTTTTATAGTTGGCCTAGAAACTTGTAATTTTGCACGAACCTAAAGTAACAATAAAAATGCGGTCAAGTGTGAGTTCGGCTATCACACATTCTGTAATTCGTGTTCCGTATAAAAAAAAAAATAAGCTTAATTTTTAGGTAAGTATGAGAGTTTCTTAGAAAGATAAAGTTTAAAAACCTTAAAACATGTCAAATGACGTATATCATAAGATATAAACGCAAAATATTTTTTAAGAATACTTTTTTAAATTGTTTTGTTAAGCAGATTCATATTTCTATTTCTAAAAGTATATTTTTTAAAAGTAAAACTAATATCATTAATATTTCAAATTGTAACTTGAAGTTTTGAGCCGTGCTTTTGTTTACCGGGAGCAGTTTCCGATATGTTCAGCTTACGCAATCATCATTCATAAGAGTCAAGGTTTGAGCTTGGACAATGCTTTAACTGATATTGGTTCTTCTATATTCACTTGTGGTCAAGCCTACGTACCATTATCTAGGGTAAAAAATTTGAGTGGTGACCATTTAAAAAATATCGATCCAAGCCAGATCAAAGCACAAGAAAGTGCTATTGTTGAGTACAACAGATTAAGGTCGCTGTATAGACCGGATTTAAAAAACATATGTGTGAAAAAGAATAAGTTTAAAAAAATACAGCTGATAGGGAATGGTCTATACGTCCAAACATTGCCGCAGTTCAGACTGCAGCGGGCTCATCATTTAATAAAAAACTGGCCAAGTGCGAGTCAGACTCGCACAAGAAGGGTTCCGTACCACAAGGCAAAAACGCCGAAAAAAACATGTCTGTTGTATGGGAGCCCCCTTAAATACTTATTTTATTTTAATTTTAATATTTATTATTAAAGTTAAAATACAACTGAGTATTTTGTGAATATTTCAAGTGCCTACCTGTTGCCATTTTTGATATCGAGCAAAAAAGGGCAAAAAAATCGCGTTTGTTGTATGGGAGCCCCCCTTAAATATTTATTTTATTTTGTTTTTAGTATTTGTTGTTATAGCGGCAATAGAAATACATAATTTGTGAAAATTTCAACTGTCTAGCTATCGCGGTTCTTGGGATACAGCCTGGTGACAGACAGACAGACGGACAGACGGATAAACGCACAGACAGCGAAGTCTTAGTAATAGGGTTCCGTTTTTACCCTTTGGGTATGAAACCCTAAAAAACACCACGTAAGAGAAAAAATTATAAAAAACCACAATTATCAAAAAAAAAAAAAACGTAGGCTATACAATTTAATCCTACACGTGAATCTACCCACTTGGCAAAAAGAAATGAAATCCCACCAAAAACATATAATGTTGAAAAAGAAGGCCAACTTCCTTACTTCATGTAGATGTTTGACCAGCAAAAGAGTTGAAATCGAAACCAACGCCAAGTTTTAAACCAATTTCTTTGCACCGGCCTTATTTTGCAATTCTGTTGTAAGTAATTTGTGTTTGAAACTTTTTAGATATCAATACAATAATATTGTTCCATTTAAACTTGGCGGGTTTTCAGAAAACCATAAAATAATATGCATGAAAAATAACTATAACACAACGAAAACACAACAATAGTAAGGCAACAAAAGGGAGGTGTGGAGTAGGATTTATTATAAAGAAGCACCTAAAAAAGAACATAGTTGGTTTTAACTGCTATTCAAACAGAATTGCGACCCTAGAGTTAAACATGTCCGATAATAGCTTGTGGTCTATAGTACAAGTCTATGCACCCACCGAATTATGTGACGAAGATGAGCTGAGCGAGTTCTACGAAACCTTAGAAACCGCTATAGAGCCCTTAAACGCAAGAAACCTCATCATAATGGGCGATTTCAATGCCCAAATTGGGACAGTACAACAAGGCGAGGAAAGTGTGTTCGGCAGATACTCGCACGGCAAAAGGTCAAAGCACGGGCAGAAGTTGATAGAGTTTGCTCTAGAAAAAAACATTAAATTCATAAATAGTATGTTTAAAACAAAGGAAAATAAAAAATGGACATGGGTATCGCCGAATGGAGAATACCATAATGAAATCGATTTCATTTTAACAAACAAAGGTCAAGATATTTTTGCTTTCGATATAATTAAAAACCTTAATTTTAACACTGACCACAGAATGATAAGATGCAAAATCAACTTGAAAAACACAAAAAAAAGAAGCTTTAACAAATCTAGAAACGCACAATGTACAAGAAACTTGTCAATAGTTAGACAAGAGAAGACGAGATGCACTGGAAAAATATATTTATTGATTTAATCAAAACATCCTCACAAGTTCAAACACAATACGATAACTTCCAGAAAGGTATGAAACATTAATTATTAACACAAATACCATGCGAGACATACAAACAAAAATACCCTATAAATGCATACACACGTCAACTGCTAGAAGATAGAAAACGACTGTACAAAGAAAAGAGAACAAAGGAAGTAAAAACGAAAATCGCTCAAATAAGTAAGGAAATAAACAAAGAAATATCTATCAACAAAAAGAAACACAGGCAAAATGTATTTGAGGAATACTTATCAAAAAAGGGAGCTATTAAAAAGGCATACAAAGATCTTCAAAGTACAACAAAATGGGCAACAAACATGGTGGACAAGACAGGAAAGATTATTTCGAAGCGCTCAGATATAATAGCAGAAGCAACTAACTTTTATCAGAATCTTTACTCGTCACAAGAAAGATCCAGTTTGACGCAACACGTCAGAGGCAAAGTCTATGTCGACGAACCACTGCCTGAAATACTGAGATCAGAGATTGGTTTTTCTATCGAAACTCAGAAGAAAGGTAAAGCACCAGGAGAAGACAAGGTAACGAACGAAATATTGAAGTCTCTATCAGAACCCTTACAACACCCACTGGAAATCATGTTCAATAACATTCTTGAAAAAAGAGAAACCCCAATACAATGGTCCGAATCGTCGATAACTCTTCTTCACAAAAAAGGAGATAGATGTGACCTCAGTAACTATAGACCAATTAGCCTCATGACAAACATATATAAAATATTCTCAAAAATACTATTAAATAGACTTACAATTACTCTAGATGAGAATCAACCTCGTGAACAAGCTGGATTCCGTAAACACTACTCAACAATTGACCATATCCAAGTGGTAACACAAATAGTAGAGAAGGCAAAGAATATGGCAAGACTCTGTATTTATGCTTCATCGATTACACCAAGGCATTCGATTCTCTGGAACATAGTGCAATATGGAAGACACTAGTGGAACAAGGAATAGACATAAAGTATGTAGAGCTACTCCATAGCATTTATTCTAAAAATTCCGCAAGAATAAAGTTAGAATTAGAGGGACCAACTTTTCCTATTAGAAAAGGCGTCAGGCAGGGCGACCCGCTGTCACCTAAAATATTTTCGTCTGTTCTGGAGACAATATTTCGAAACCTGGACTGGGAATACAAAGGCGTGAAAATCGACGGTGAATATTTAAGTCATTTACGTTTTGCAGATGACATCGTTGTGTTTACACAAGAGTCCGCACAATTAGAGAACATGTTGCAAGAGCTGGCGGAAGAAAGTAAGAAGGTAGGATTGACTATGAACGCTGCAAAAACCAAAATTTTAACAAACGGATCGGAAGTAGCAATAGTTATAGATGGACAGGAAATAGAATATGTAAAAGAATACGTTTATTTGGGACAATCAATCTCATTCGAAGATCAAACAGAAAAAGAAATAAACAGGAGAATAGCAATTTCATGGAAAAAGTATTGGAGTTTTAAAGAAATCATGAAGAACAGAAAGATAAACATGAATTTGAAAACAAAGTTGTATGAGATAGCAATCCTTCCATGCCTTACATATGGATGCCAAACATGGTCCCTACGGATAAAAGAAGAACACAAACTCGGAGTTATGCAAAGGAAAATGGAGAGAAGCATGCTGGGTATTAAATTATCGGACAGAATTACTAATGAGGAAATTAGGCGCAAAACTAAAATAACTGACATAGTAGAGAGAATAAGAAGTCTGAAATGGAAATGGGCAGGGCACATCTGCAGAATGGAAAACGAAAGATGGACAAAGAAAATCATAGAATGGGTACCTAGAGATGGAAAAAGAAAACAAGGAAGGCCGCGGAAGCGCTGGGAAGATATATTTAAGGAAAGATGTGGACCAGACTGGAGGAGACAAGCTAGAGATAGGGAAAAATGGAGAAAGTTGGGGGAGGCCTACGCCGCAGAGGCGACTTCCATAAATAAATAATTTTAACGTGCATGCTAACAATAATATTAATATTTTGATATTTTATATTATATATTTAAATTATATTTAGCTTATAAACACATTATGAAATATACAAGTATACAATAATAATAAATAATATGAATTGAACTCAAATAATAAACAATAATGTTAATGATACCTAATGAAATGTGTAGTAAGTATAGAATGGTATTTAAGATAAAAAAAAAAAAAATACTATGCTTAAATGGTTCTATGTATTTATGGTAGAATAAAGGCTTTTTTTATTTTATTTTATGGGATTTGAACTCGCACCATTTAGTGCGGTTAACGGTCGCCTGACCTTACCGCTGAATTCCCCGTTGACATATTGTTGAAATAGCTGTTCCATTGCAATTTATAATATTACTGCTCCGCTCCTTTATAAAAATAGCGTGATTATTATGTTCCCAGAGTTAAAGTTTTATTTTTAGCTAAATAAATAAATAAACATGTCATTTTGTGCATTCAATTATTTTGTGCATTCAATTCCGAACAAACACATTTTAAAATCAATATTGCTTACCTCCCATAACATACGGCGTGATAATATGTAGCCTAAAGCCTTCCTTGGTTTACTAAGAACATTTCTGCTGAATTTCAATTCAATCTATCCAGTAGTTTTGGCGTGAAGCCGTACCATACACACAGACAAACAGACAAAAATTCTAAAAAATCACTTTTTGTCATCAGTTACGTTTTTCTAACAAAAGCCACTTATTTTTTCTCGAAAATTCACAATGTACAGTTTTTCTTTCGTTACTGTTTTATTATATGTATAGATACTTTTAAAAAATATACTTTTAGAAATAGAAATATGAATCTGCTTAACAAAACGATTTAAAAGGGGTTAAATAAGTATTCTTAAAAAATATTTTGCGTTTATATCTTATGATATACGTCATTTGACATGTTTTAAGGTTTTTAATAATTTATCTTTCTAAGAAAGTCTCATACTTACCTAAAAATTAAGCTTATTTTTTTTTGTATACGGAACATGGATTACAGAATGTGTGATAGCCGAACTCATACTTGACCGCATTTTTATTTTTACTTTAGCTTCGTGCAAAGGTACAAGTTTCTAGGCCGACTATAAAAAAAAATTAATACCTACGGAACCCTCTGTGCGCGAGCCAAACTCACACTTGATCGCTTTTAAAAATTTTCTTTTAGTTTCATGGTAATGTCCAGTTCCAGCTAGAAAAAAAATCATACGGGACCCTCTGCATGCGAGCCAAACTCACATTTGACCTCTTTTTAATTTTTACTTTAGTTTCATGCTAATGTCTAACTTCATGCTAAAGGACCATGCGTCATTTTGAGCCCACTTTTTCAACATTGTTCAACAGTAATAAATTATATGTCATATGAAAGCTCTTAACATGTACTTTATTTCATTCTATGGCAGCTAAGTTCAAATCGAGTGCGAAAACGGTGTTTTATGCGTTTTTTTTTAAATGTTCAACTTTGTTCAACAGTGATGAGTTATATGTCCTAAGAAAGCTCTTAACATGTACTTTATTTCATTCTATGGCATCTAAGTTCAAATCGAGTGCGAAAACGGTGTTTTATGCGTTTATTTAAAAATGTTTAACTTTGTTCAATAGTGATTAATTATATGTCATATGAAAGCTCTTAAAGTGTACTTTATTTCATTCTATGGCAGCTAAGTTTAAATCCAGCGCGAAGACGGTGTCTTATGCGTTTTTAAATGCGTCATTATGGGCCCACTTTTTCAACATTGTTCAACAGTGATGAGTTATATGTCATATCAAAGCTCTTAATATGTACTTTATTTCATTCTATGGCAGCTAAGTTCAAATCGAGCGCGAAAACGGTGTTTTATGCGTTTTAAAAAAAATGTTCAACTTTGTTCAACAGTGATGAGTTATATGTCATATGAAAGCTCTTAACATGTACTTTATTTCATTCTATGACAGCTAAGTTCAAATCGAGCGCGAAAACGGTGTTTTATGCGTTTATTTAAAAATGTTTTACTTATTTCAACAGTGATGAATTATATGTCATATGAAAGCTCTTAAAGTGTACTTTATTTCATTTTATGGCAGCTAAGTTCAAATCCAGCGCGAAAACGGTTTTTTATGCGTTTTTTAAATGCGTCATGCTGGGCCCACTTTTTCAACCTTGTTCAACAGTGATGAATTATATGTCATACGAAAGCTCTTGAAGTGTACTTTATTTCATTTTATGGCAGCTAAGTTCAAATCCAGCGCGAAAACGGTTTTTTATGCGTTTTTTAAATGCGTCATGCTGGGCCCACTTTTTCAACATTGTTCAACAGTGATGAATTATATGTCATATGAAAGCTCTTAAAGTGTACTTTAATTCATTCTATGGCAGCTAAGTTCAAATCCAACGCGAAATTGGTTATTATTTGTGTTTTTTTTAAATGTTCATCATCGTTCAACAGTGATGAATTACATTTCATATGAAAGCTCTTAAAGTGTACTTTATTTCATTCTATGGCAGCTAAGTCCAAATCCAGCGCGAAAAGGGTTTTTTATGCGTTTTTTAAAAATGTTCAACTTTGTTCAACAGTGATGAATTATATTATATTATACAAAAACTGCCAGATGTCAACTATTTTCCACGAATAAAAATTATCGGTTGATTGAAAAATCAGCCCCTAATTGAATTGGACTATTTGCAATGGCAGCTAGATTGCTGTATTATGTGTATGCGCTCGCGTGTTTTGTGGACACGAACGCATGTTTTAGGAGATGATCTACCTGCGATTAGTCCACAGTTTGCTGAATATGTTCAGCAGAATGTGTTGATCGAGGTACGTACGTACAGTATACTCCAATACTGCTTAGGCACGGTATGGTTGAAATTTCTGTGAACATGCTTCGCGCCGTCCCCGCGTCCGCGCCGCAGGCCCGTATTTACATCTGTGTGTGTACACTTGCTAACGTCAAACGAAACAAAACATATCGTCATCGCTTTTTCACACGCGCGGCGTAATTACGTATGACCTTGGTTGGTTCATACCACTGCTAAAATTCACAACTTCATAACAAGTACTCCTAGTGGATAACGTAGCGTATAGGATTAGTAAACACGCAGGCCTGGGTTCGAATCTCGAGATGGAACTTTGAATTTATCTTTTCAACAAAAATCTTATCTTTTTTTATTATTCGATAAATTAATACACGAGAATAATAATGTAATATTTGTTTTATTTGTATTATTATATTGTTATTGAAATATGCGGGGTAAAAATAAAAAAAGAATTAAGTGATTTCAAAAATTTTATTCGTTATAATTTGATAAATAAACTTTTAAAACAGTTTATTTTCTCATAAAGAACAATTTATTGAAGTAAAGCAGGTAATCAGTGAGCTACGACCATTAGACTTAAAATATTGTAACTATCTTAGTAATAAAATAATATTGTGCTTTAATTGCGGATATAGCTTAAGTATTCATTTTCAAAATTCATTTTGAAAAGAAGATTAAAACTATAAACCTCAAAATAATCCTTATTACGGATATGACACAATAATATTTTAATATTACTAAAATCAATTTGTAATTTATAACTTAATACGTTGTATAACCCGCATTATTATCCATGCTATCAAGTAAACGCTAAAATGGATCCTGTAATGTTTAAACATTATATCTTCATATTTCCTTGCAATGCAACTTCATCTGGTAGGTAACTGGTTGGTTAAAACCACTTGTTTCTTATTCACTGACTATACTCTTCCTTATATGTTTTGACCCTCCGACTCACAGTAGGTAATTTCTCTAAAACAAAAAAGGAATATTGTAAGGCTACTAGCAAAATTATAAAATATTAAGTAGATACTTATTACTTTTTTAAACAAAATTATTTTGAAAATAGTTCAAATGTTACAAAATGATTATATTATAATTTATGCATAATGCTACATTCATCATTCCAAAAGTAAATAAATAAACTCTTGGAAATTTTTTTTTTTCTTCTATTTAGACCCTATGGTAAATATAAAACGTTTAATAAAATAACTACAAGGATCAGCAGTTAAACTTTAATTAGCTAAATGTTAGATAAAATAATTAAATCATAATACTCACAGTCAGTCCGGTTTCATCAATTATTTGTGATATAATATTAAGTCCACTTTTACGCTGCGCGATAATATCCGCTTTCATCTCAAAGCTTACATTTCAAAATGAACTATTACACAGCTATTATAATAGATTAAACACACGTCACTAACCCACAATATCAAAAACCAACCAAGAACGAACAACATTCTATTAGACGCGGTGAATGAGCCGTAAGTTACCTGCATCTGTCTACCATACCTAATTTATTTATTTAGATTTATGTGGGTATACTCATAAAGTTTTACGAATTATGTGAACAAGACGAACATGACACGGAACTATATTCAAAAGCGTGATTATTCGAGTAATATGCGGGTGTGTGTGTCAAATTACTCATTAAAAGAAGGTCGTAAGTCAAACTAAACGTTAAGCAATTAGTTTTAAAATTGCCTATGGACTTTTGGCGTGGATAGTACCTACCTATTGGTGTAATACATTTTTGTTTTAACCCAAAAAGAACCATTTTTGCGCTGGAATTGAACTTAGCTGCCAAATAATGTACACGCCAAGAGCTGTCATATGACATAGCTTTCATCACTGTTGCACAATGTAGAACATTTTTTAAAAACGCAAAAAATAACTATTTTCGCGCTGAATTTGAACTTAGCTGCCATAGAATGAAATAAAGTACACTTCAAGAGATTTCATATGATATATAATTCATCACTGTTGAGCAATGTTGAACATTTTTAAACAACGCATAAAACACCGTTTTCGCGCTGGATTTGAACTTAGCTGCCATAGAATAAAATAAAGTACACGCCAAGAGCTATTATATGACATAGGTTTCATCACTGTTGCACAACTTTGAAAAGTGGGCCCAGTGTTCATTCAAAAGTGCCCATGGTCCTTTCAAGTTTTTAGGCCGGTTAGAAGTTTCTAGGCCGGCTAGAATAAAAAATTAATACGGAACCCTCTATGCGCAAGCCAGACTCACACTTGACCATTTTCTAAATTTTTCCTTTAGTTTCATGCTAATGTCTAGCTTCGTGCCAAATTTCAAGTTTCTAGGCCGGTTAGAAGTTTCTAAGCCGGCTAGAATAAAAATTTAATATTGAGCCCTCTATGCACGAGCCAGACTCACACTTGACCATTTTTTAATTTTTCCTTTCGTTTCATGCTAATGGTTAGCTTCGTGCCAAATTTCAAGTTTCTAGGCCGGTTAGAAGTTCTAGGCCGGCTAGAATAAAAATTTAATATTGAACCCTCTATGCGCGAGCCAGACTCACACTTGACTATTTTTTAATTTTTCCTTTAGTTTCATACTAATTTTTAGCTTCGTGCCAAATTTCAAGTTTCTAGGGCCGGTTAGAAGTTTCTAGGCCGGCTAGAATAAAAATTTAATATTGAACCCTCTATGCGCGAGCCAGACTCACACTTGACCATTTTTTTAATTTTTTCTTTAGATTCATGCTAATGTCTAGCTTCGTGCCAAATTTCAAGTTTCTAAGCCTACTAGAAGTCACTAAACATTTTGATTAACTCTAAGTGAGTGAGTGAGTCAGTCAGTCATTCAGTCAGTGCCACTTTAGCTATTTTGAAAAGTCCATAACTTTGAGTCTATTAAAGCTACAGTTATGAAATTCGGTATTCGAACTAACAGCAGTCATGGTATTATGTATATGAAGTTTGATTCGATTTCGTGTGACAAATAGTTAGATACAGGGTGGTCAAAAGTAGCTCGAAGCGGTTCGGGTAAACGGTGCACGGCGTACGTGCGGCCACTTGCTGGAAATTGGCCTGCGCACTGCCGTACGCTTCGATAATTATTAAAAGAAAAATATGTGACGTAAGTAAAAATTTAAGGTTTTGGGAATTTTTCCTTTATATGTGCTATAAAACATTGTTTCATGCCAAATTTCAAGATTCTAGGTCGACTAGAAGTACCCTTTAGGTTTTGATTCCCTTGCGAGTAGTTGCGAGTTTGAAAATATGCGGCTTAAATTGCTATTTCTTTTGAATTTTTGATTGCGTTGACATAAAAGTTTGATTTTGTTACAGCTTAAAGGTATTATAGACTTGAGTATTTGATATGAATTTCAATTTAATACCTCTACGCGTTCATGAGGAAAGGGGTAGTAAGTTTAAAATTATTAAAAATATTTTTATTATATTACTAGCTGTGCCCGCGACTTCATCCGCGTGGAATAGTGACTTTTCGGGCAGCATATTTTGAATTACATATACCGTCTACAGACCGGGCATTTGCTGTCCGAACCCTCTGAGAACTCAGGCGAATTTCAGTGAAAGTCTCAGACTCTAGTGTTTGAGCTTCACGATCGGCAGTGAGACGTATTTCTCGTTCTTCCTGTGTTTCCTGAGACCGAACATTTGCTGTCCGAACCCTCTGAGAACTCAGACGAATTTCCCTATCAGTGAAAGTCTCAGACTCACGCGATAGTGTATGAGCTTCACGATCGGCAGTGAGACGTATTTCCCGTTCGTCCTGTGTCTCCTGGAATCGAGCATTTGTTGTCCGTACTCTCTGGGAGCTCAGGCGGATTTCCCTAACAGCAAAAGTCTCAGACTCACGCGATAGCGCGTGAGCTTCGCGATCGACAGATAAACGTGCCTTTCGTTGTTCCCCGTTTTCCCTATTTCGAGTTGTCATCATTCGAGAACGATTTGAACTCAGTCGAGATTCTCGCTGAGTCGAAGTTTCTGCAGCACGAAACCTAGCCTGGTGCAGAGAGCCTTTTGCCTCACGACCTTCCTCAGATTCCTGTGATCGAACTAATCTCATCCTTTTAGCATTTCTGCTACATTGGGAGAGGTTGGATCTTCTTCGAGGCATTCTTACAATAAAATATTACTTACTACTTAACACACAGTTATTTAGTAAACACGTACTATCGTAAACAATTAAATTATAAATACTTACAGATTATTATACAGTCTAAAATTATCACAGTTTAAGTAATAAGTGTTAAGACGTGTAAACCAAACGTCATTATCATCATCATTTCAGCCGATAGACGTCCACTGCTGGACATAGGCCTCCCCCAATTTTGGGGGGGTTTGCCATAATCGCCACGCTTGGCAGGCGGGTTGGCGATCGCAGTATGGTAAGGTGGTGGAATGCATAGAGAACGCTGCTGCCCATTCTCCGGTGAGACCCTTAGTCGCCTTTTACGACACCCACGGGAAGTAAGGGGTGGTGCTATTCTTCTACACAGACAAACGTACTAACTTTATAAAACAAAAGAATTGCTAGAAAAAATAATTACTAACCTAAGCTAATGAACTTATACTTAATAAATAAAATCAAGAAAAGAAATGCCTAACCTATACCAAATACTTATAATATTTATATACAAACCCTAAATACAAATTAAGATAAGTATACCGAAAATCAGGGAAAGAAATGCCTAACCAATAATAAATGCTTACAATATTTATTTACAAAACCCTAAATAAAAATTAAGATAAGTAAATACCCAATAATCAAGGAAAGAACCACCTAACCTATACCAAATACCTACTTACAAAATTTTAAAGAAAATTAAGAAAAAGAACCTAACCTACAAACCCTAAAATATAAATAAATGAAATATGCAAACAGTCAGTATTCAAGTGAATCGCAATAATCGAATCCAACTATTCGCCTATACTCTCCAGGATACGTGCGTTCGCTACGAATAACTGAATCCTTATGGCAGCGGCGCGTTTTCTTTTGAAATGGTCATCTCGCAGTTCAACCTGAGGGGTTGTCGACTGCTTAACCTGGCTTTCCTGTGGATGCCTCAATAAATTAAGGCCTCCAGCCAGGGCATAATACACAACTTAACTACACAATATAAACTTAAAAACTAAGCGACTACACGCTAAGGGCACCCCCTGTGGGGTACGGACCTCGGCTTAGGGCGTCGCTGGGAGAGGGCAGCAAGGGACAGGCTGGATCGGAATTATGGCAGCGGCGCGGCTCTCAGCGCGCTTTATACAAGGTGTAACGGAAAGGGGGTATCAACCCTGAAGGAGGTGAATGTGCTCATGAAACTGAACAAATTTCCCCAAAGAACATAGGTCGAAATATGAAAAAAAATTTGGACCTCCCATAGTAATAGTAAATCATTGATGTGCTATTACTATGGGAGGTCCAAATTTTTTTTTTCATCTTCATTCTCCTCCTGCAGGGTTGATACCCCCTTTCCGTTACACAGCCACGGACGCGCAGGCGCGAGGCGTTTACGTACTCTGATAGAATACCTTAACAAATGTTCGCCGTGATTCTTTAAATTGACATAACTTTTTTATTTATGAACCGATTGACATGAAATAAACACTAAATATTAAGTGAAGCTTACTACAATATATTAGTGAAAACCGCATCTAAATCGAATAAGCCCTTTCTGATATTAGCGTGCACAAACACAGCAGACAAACAGACAAACCGACAAACAGACAAACAGACAAAAAAAAATTTAATTACATTTTCGGGTTCGGCATCGATATAATAACAACCCCTGCTACTTTTTTTTAATATATTTCCATTGTACAGACACCACTTTTCTACAATTTTATTATATGTATAGATGTAACTAAAAATTTACGGTTTTCGCAATTTTTCCTTTATCTGTGCTATAAGACGTTGCTTCGTACAAAGTTTCAAGATTCTTGAGTTCACGGGAAGTACATACCTAGTAGGTTTTGATTCCCTTGCGAGTGTCGAAAATTTGCGGAAATTTGCGGCATAAACGGCTGTATCTTTTGATTGCGTTGGCTTAGAAGTTTGATTATTTTACAGCTCTAAGGGACATTAGACCTGAGTATTTGATATAAATTCCAGCTTGATACCTCCGTTCCTAAGAAAAGTGTACAACGCCGCTAAAGAAGTTTTTACTTCAAAAAGGGTCGTGACAGACAGACAAACGTACGTACGGACGGACAACAAAGTGATCATATAAGGGTTCCGTTTTTTCCTTTCGGGGTACGGAACCCTAAAAACATACAACCTCTTCCTTTTTGGAAGTCGGTTTTAAATTATTGTACCTAAGTTTAAAATGCTTGCAATTAAGCTCTAACATTGAAATGCCGAGTCATAAAATGGGAACACCCAAATATTCCGAAATATTTTATTCCAATTTTCTAAGTTCTGATTTTCAAAAGTCCGAATTTCATAATACCTAAGAATTATAATGTCTATTATTAAAAATTAAATTAAAAATTTAAAAAACCCCCGACACAAAAAAATAATAAAATTAAATGTAAGCAAATAAAAAACGATCAAATAATTTATAAACCCCCAACTTAAAGAATCTAGGTAACGAGACTAAAACAGATAAATTCATATGGCAGTCGGGGGACCTGTTAGCATAGGAAGGTGTTCCACAAAACGGTCCCCCGACTGCCATATGAATTTATCTGTTTTAGTCTCGTTACCTAGATTCTTTAAGTTGGGGGTTTATAAATTATTTGATCGTTTTTTATTTGCTTACATTTAATTTTATTATATTTTTGTGTCGGGGGTTTTTTAAATTTTTAATTTAATTTTTTATTTCGTGCTTTTTGTAGGGACTCCTTAATTTTTGTAAGTATTTCATGTTTTTTATTTCTTGCGTTTTAAGATTCAGGTAATTTGGTGTTTAATCAGGTTTTTTATCCGTCAAAAAATAATTATTAATTTATAGTTGAAGAATAATTTTTAAGACTAAACAGATTTTTTTGTTTAATTATGTCCTTTTTCTAGTTCTTCCTTTAGTTATTCAACTTTCGTGCAAGTACCTATTTCATAGCATTAGATATCTTAGGTATTTCAGGTCTAGTTTATAAAATGGGACTGCGACACTATCTGATGTAGAAATACCTACGCTTTTTCAGTAGGATAATTCCATTCGTAATAAAAATAGTCAAAGTCAGTGGTCGTAGGTGCCAGTCATCACTCCACTTTACTCGTTTTTCTAGAGCATTGATCAGACAAAAAAATATTTTCAAGTTTTTAGTTTTCGTTTCGTTAGTTAATATTCCTCATTCCCTTTCAATATAGTGTACATTATTTTACTTGTCAAGCCCTTGCATTTGATGCCTATATTGAAGGAGTTGTGAAAAAAATATATAATTCTCCATTTTGTGGTGGCGGCCATCTTGTATTTGAAATTTATCATAGTGTATAGTATTCTACTATTCAAGCCCTTTCATTTGATACCCATAATAGGGGAGTTGTGAAAAAATATGTAATCCGCCATTTTGTGGCGGCGGCCATCTTGGACCGATTTTCATCAAACATAGCTAAGAACACTCCCGACTAATTCACCTTTCAAACAAAAAAAACAAAATCAAAATCGGTTCATCCGTTCGGGAGCTACGATGCCACAGACAGACACACACACACACACACACAGACACGTCAAACTTATAACACCCCGTCGTTTTTGCGTCGGGGGTTAAAAATCACGAAATTTATTTTACCGAAAGTCATAAATGCGATTTGTTTCTTTTCCGATTTTCATACGTTCGAAGAATCAAATGCTCGATGGGTTATCGGTTCGAAAAACGACATTCCGATTTTCAATTTTCCGAATTCCTTCAAAATCTAAATTCAAAATCTTTATGTAACTTTAAATGTAATTTAAAAACGTCTACTTTGTTATTAATAGTCGTATTTGTGTATTAATATAATTTTTTTGTATTTTCATCTTCGATCTCCTTATGGATGAACTAGTTTCGCCTAGGCCAAACCAGTTCTCCCTACACGCGATAGGGTAAACCCTTCAGGTGTCATCGGTTGCATGGTTGCGGTCGGTCGATACGCCTATCGACGCCACGTAGGATGCTAGAGCGAGCGAAGGGCACCCCGAGGTTAGGTTTGGTTAGGTTATTTTGCCTGGAGGTGGCCCTCAACAAGTTCGAGGCCATGGTGTTTCATGGCCCCCGGCGGGCGCCGCCACCCGGCTTACACATAGTGGTCGGGGGGCTCGGATCGCTGTCGAGTCTACCATGAAGTACCTGGGATTGGTGCTCGACAGCCGGTGGGATTTCGGCCCCCACTTCCGGCGGCTGGCGCCCAAATGGTTGGGTGCGGCTGGGGCGCTGTCAACGCTGCTTCCCAATCTGGGGGGCCCGAGCGCCGCCTGTAGGCGGCTCTACTGTGACGTTGCAAAATAGATACGTTTGTTGTCGTTCTGTGCAGGCTCGTGGGGCGTAGTCTCCGCGTCACTAGATGGCGTTAGGGTCGTGGTGTTTTTTTTTTTTTTGAGGATGGGAAATCATCAAATGACTCCTCCCGCTCTGAGTGGAGCGGAAGGGAGTGTCAGACTCTTACTGACTAAAACCCACCCGTGTTCCTTCCTTAGCCCTTTATGTTCCGGGCCAGCGGTAACCCTTTCGGACAATCCCGCTGACCCGGCAGGCTTCGGCCCTAAGGGGCCCCTCCTCGATGCTGACATCTCTTTGAGGCGCGCGTGGAACACGTACGCGCCGTCCGGCACGGCCACCTACTGCGCTGGCCACGCTTCAGTAAATTTATAAGGTATATAATCGGTTAGGGAAAGATTCAATTAAACAAGTACCTAATTACACAATACAAAGTTTATTGTAAGAATACACAAATGAAGGTACATAAATAAATAATGTGGCGAGCCACCAAAGTAATAACTATCTTTCCCCAAACACCTCCGGCCTCTTTGTGATGTGCCACCATTGACTTCATGTAAACCTCTGTTTAAAGAGCTAAAAATATTAACTGTTCCCGGTATGTATATATTTGAATGCTGTAAATTTGTTAAAATGCACTCCGACTTATTTCAACGTCTTGGATACACTGTTACGTTTAAGACAAGATATCCTGACAGATTAATTATTCCTCCGATGAAAAGCCACTTATACCATAGAAGTTGCTTTCCAATGGTCATAAGGATATTAAATAAACTACCAAAATCGTATAGGGAAATTCCGATTTAAAACATCGTTATTCAAATGTGTTATAGAAAAATCATTCTATTCTATGAAGTAGTATTTAGACTTTAAAGATTCACACTGACATGTTACTATTACAATTTGACAAATACTTGACATTTAAATCTTATAACAATGATCTATGTACCAATTTTATCAGCTTCATTTATTAATTCATGTAATCAATAATTTTTGCATGCTAGTTTTAGCGAATTGTTTTAGAAACTTAAAACAAAAACCTGACCATCTGTAATGTACTACAATTCTAGCAAATAAATTTCATTTCATTTCATCGCACGATCTCCAACGAGGCGGCTTGCGTGACGTTGCGGACCTGGAGGCGAAAGTACTCGCGTCGCTGTACCGGTGGCGCGAGGAAGCGCGGGCGCGAAGCGAAAGGCTGATGCAGCGCCATATGGAGCTCCGTCAGTCTCAGCTTCGCGAGGTCCTGGTGGCGGAATAGCGGGACAGGCTCTCACGCCCTACCTCGGCACCATCGAGGCGGTCCGGCCAGTACTCGAGCCCTGGCTCGGGAGGAGGCACGGCTCCCTGGCGTTTCGGGTGACGCAGGTGCTCTCGGGACATGGTTGCTTCGGGAAGTACAGTATACAACAGAACTCCTTAAGCACGATAACAGCGTTTTTGCTGTGAAGACCACGGCGCGCACAGGCCCGTACCTACATCTGTGTGTGTAAGTGATCGAACGAAACAAAAATATACCGTCGCTTTTACATACAGGGTACGTAATCATATGACCTTGGTGGGTTCATACGATTGCTAAAATTGACTTCAACACAGCGAGCACATAATATAGCTAGTGACGTTACGTATTGGATTAGCAAACGCGAAGGTCTGGGTTCCAATCTCGAGATGGGGCTATTATTTTTCTTTTCAACAATTATCCAATTTTCTCGTTTTTATTTATTATTCGATACATTAATAAACGAGAATAATAATGTAACAATTATTATATTTTTATTATTATATTGATAAGCTTAAGTTATATGGGATTCAAAATAAAAAATGTATTAGGCATACTTAAGTGATTTCAAAATGTTTATTCGTTATAATTTTAGAAATAAATTTTTAGTTAAAACAGTTTATTTTCTCATAAAGAACAATTAATTGAAGTAAAACAGGTAATCAGTGAACTACGACCATTAGACTTTAAATATTGTATCTTAGTAATAATTTAAATAATATTGTGCTATAATTACTACCATTACTCCAACAAACCATGACTAGCAAATCTACGCACGTAAATAAAAAAAAGTGCGGACTCTTTCACAATATATCACAATACAATTAAATTACTCAGTGGTACTACTTTTTTTATACTGCCAGTGCACTATCTCAAACATCAAAGTTAACAAATCGTACTTATTAGGACTTATTGCGGTTATAGCTTAAGTATTCAGTTTCATTATGAAAAGAAGATTGAAACTAAACCTCAAAATAATCCTTATTACGGGTATGACACAATATTACTTTAATATTACTAAAATCAATTTGTAATTACTTTGTATAACCCCCATTATTATCAATGCTATCAAGTAAACCCTGGCGCAGGGATCCTCTATTATTTAAACATAATAATATCTTCATGAATGAATGCAACTTCAACTGTTCATCAGATCCCTCATTCCATGCTTCGCATCACTGTTTCTATCATCGCTGTATCTTATCGCAAAATGTAAACGTTCTTGTTTATGATTTCCAATCAAATATAGTTTTTGAGCTGGTTTTCGTTTGCACGGCGAACGCTTCGTGAAGACGTGTTGAATAATTTGGCAAAATATCTCGTTGGTTGAAACCACTTGTTTTATATTAACTGACCAGCTGGGGCCTTCCACTGCGCTTTCGACTGGCAAGTGAAGGCTACCCTCTTCCCTCTTCTTTTGACCCTCCGACTCACAGTAGATAATTTCTCTAAAACAAAAAAGAAATACTTAAGTTAGGCTACTAGCAAAATTCTAAAATAATATTACTATTTGGAAACAAAATTATTTTTAAAATAGGAATGTTACAAAATGATTATAATTATTATAATTATACTTATTGATCATCATTCCAAAAGTAAATAAATAAACTTATGGAAATACATTTTTTTTCTTCTATTTAGACCTTATGGTAAATACGTTTAAAAAATAACTACTAGGATCAGCAGTTATATCTACTTTAATTAGCTAAATGTTAGATAAAATAATTAAATCATAATACTCACAGTCAGTCCGGTTTCATCAAATATTTGTGATATAATATTAAGTCCACTTTTACCCTGCGTGATAATATCCGCTTTCATCTCAAAGATTACATTTCAAAATGACGAACTATTACACCGCTAATAGATTAAACACACGTCACTAACTCACAATATCACAAACCAACCAAGAACGAACAACATTATATTAGAATTCTAGACGATTTCCTTGGTGAATGAGCCGTAAGTTACCTGCATCTGTCTACCATACCTAATTTATTTATTTAGATTTCTGTGGGTCTACTCATAAAGTTTTACGAATTATGTGAACATGACACGGAACTATATTCAAAAGCGTGATTATTCGTCGTAAGTCAAACTAAACGCTAAGCAATTGCTTTGTAGACCTGCCTATCGACTTCTGGAGTCGACCGTACCTGTGTCGCATAAACAGGGAGCCGGACGCCCGGTGTCACCACTGCGTCGACTGCCGAGAGGACACGGCGTGGCATACGCTGGCAGAGTGTGCCGCTTGGGAGGAGCCGCGCCGTGCCCTCATCTCAGAAATAGGCAGTGACCTGTCGCTGCCGGCCGTGGTCGAGTCGATGGTCGGCAGCGAAGAGTCCTGGGACGCGGTGGTTTCCTTCTGCGAAACAGTCATCTCGCAGAAGGAGGCTGCGGAAAGGGAGAGGGAGATCTCGTCCACTCACCCAGCCCGCAGCAGGCGCATCGGGCGTCAGCGGAGGGCGGACAACGCCTTCTTCCAGCCCCCCTAAATGGGTCCAGGGGCGTCGGATTCGGGGACGTCCGCCGCCCCCCACACATCAGGACCCGAGGTGGCGGCGCGTAGTGTTCCACGCGCGCCCCTTTTAGACGTCACGGAGGGAGTCAAACACCTCACTCCCCCCCCCGACCCGACAAGGCCCGCAGGCGGCACCAGTCGGGGTTGCGGAAGGATCGTACGTTCCCGCGACCCCTGGCGTAGGTGTGAGATGGAACACCGGGGTGGTTTTTAGTCAGTACGAGTCTGACAGACCCCGTCGCCCGCCCCAGGGCGGCGGACATCCATGAGGATTTACCACCCCGGAACAAAAATAAAAAAAATGGTTAGGTTACTTTCACTCCCGGTGGGTTCCCGCATTGTCGAGGTGAGGGGGCTCAGTAGCCGTGGCTTGGTCACCCACTGTGAAGCGAAGAGGAACCCGAGGAAGGGCCGCTCGCCAGGGCTTTTGCCTGTAAGCCGACGACGTAGCGGCCAACAAGTAGGTTGCGGTGCCGCTTCGGCGACATCGCAACTGAGGCGGGCCGCGATGTCGTATCGGAGGCATCGCGGCTGAGGGTTTTAGGCCGCGGCGGGAGAGGAGTGCCGGTATTGCGGTGCGCCGCTCTCCCTACCTTCCGCGGCCTTGACGGGGTCGCCACCGTTCGATGGCGGACGCGGTGGGGCCGCAGGGGAGGAGGAGTGTCGGTATGACGTTGGCCGCTCTCCCTATCCTCTGCGGCCGAAAATTGGCAGGCGGCGGGGCCAATGTCCTGACCCGTCGCAGGGGGACCAAGGGTGCCCAGACACGGGGTCGTCTGGCGCCCATATGCTGGTTTGGTCCCTGGGATGGTCACGGCGTGCTATGTGTTCTGGTGCGCCGGTGATGGGGAGTACTCCCCAGTGGAGGGTCCGGTGACGGACAGCCGCGGCGGGTTCACGGATGAGTGCTAACGCGTGCCCGTGTTCCCGCCGTAAGCGGCAGAGGAGGACACCGTGGAGTTTTAGTGGGTTAGAGTCCCACATAACTGCACTATCTCCCCGTGGTAGTGCAGAATGCATGAGCATTTCAAACGTTAAAAAAAAAAATGGTTAGGTTACTTTAAACCCTTTACACAGAAATAGGTGCCCCGCGCAGCGGGGCTCCGTCGACATAGGATACAAGAGCGAGCGAATGACAATACAAATATACCTTTAACGTGCATCGAAGTCAAGTAGTGTCGCACTGAAAATCTTTCGCGGTATCGCAGTGAAGATCTATCGCGGTAACCTGCATCGAAGTGAAGTTGCGTCGCAGAGACGGTCTTTTGCAGTAACGTGCATCGCAATTTTGTAGCGTCGTATTAACATTTATCGATATTTTGTGCGTCGAAATTTCGTATTCTACCCGTCTTGCTATTCAGTTTTACTCGTACAAGGCGTTTTTATATCGGAATTCTAATTATTCGGAATTCGTATTTTTGATGTTTCGAATTATCATTAATTCGGACTTTTTATTATTCTATGTAATGAAACTCGGTATTTTAATAATAGTAATTATAAACGTTAGGAATATTAAAATTTTGGAATCATAAAAATAGGATGAATGATAAATCGGAGTTGTTAATTTAAGATATTTTAATTTTCGATATTCAAATATGTACCCCTTATACGAGTAGAGGCAACTCTTTAATACTTACAATATTTTTCGATAGAATATTCGGCATTTTTCCTGAATAATCGGCTGAATACAACATAATTATTATGTATAATAATATACTCCATCCGTGAACGCTGACGCGTTACACCACAATTATATATGTCTGTGTGGTGCCGGACTTAAAGAATACCACCACCCCTTACTTCCCGTGGGTGTCGTAAAAGGCGACTAAGGATCGTACCGGAGAATGGGCAGCAGCGTTCTCTATGTATTCCACCATCATACCATACTGCGATCGCCAACCCGCCTGCCAAGCGTGGCGATTATGGCAAACCCTCCCAAAATTGGGAGAGGCCTATGTCCAGCAGTGGACGTCTATCGGCTGAAACGACGATAATAATATATATTCGGAAAACCTGCCAAATATGCTGAATACCGAACATAAAACGAATATTCGGCCCTTAAATATGACCTACTACTAGTCCAACATAAATTACAACCACACTTCTTGGTTCGATCAATAAATTAAAAATAATACAAAGAAATACCAGACTGGTGCATTTGTGGAATCATATGTTTATTGTAGGGTCAATAAGTAACATAGACGACGAAGAGTACGCGTGCAACGCGACGGCCGTGCGCAAGGTGATCAGCGGGGTGGTGGGCGCCGCCAGCAGCGTCACGTCCGTGCAGGTGGCCAACCTGCTGCGCCTCTTCAAGATCCCGCAGGTACCGCCGCGCACTCTCGCTCGCGTGCAGCACTGGCGCGACACACGCCAATACACGCACCTCTGGCCTGCAGGTGTCGTTCTTCTCCACGTCGCCGGAGCTGTCCAACAAGGCGCGCTTCGAGTACTTCACTCGCACCATCCCCTCCGACCTGCACCAGGTGCGCGCCATGGTGGAGATCGTCAAGAAACTCGGCTGGCGCTATGTTTCCATCATCTACGAGGAGTCTAACTATGGCATTAAAGTACGTTGCTCGTTTTGCTACATTGCTACGTTTAGCTGCTTGACAAGCGTTCATTAACTTCAATTAACTTACTTTTCGGAGAAAAATAATTGTAGAGGGACAGGTGAATGAAGTAAACGACCAATGATTTTTAAACTTATTTTCAGGCATTTGAAGAGCTGGAGACACTTCTGGCTCGGAACGATATCTGTATTGCTGTAAAGGAGCGACTGGTGAAGGATTCGGGCGAGGCAGACGAGCGCGCGTACGACGCCATCGTCGCCAGGCTACTGAGCAGGCCGCGCGCGAGAGGTGCGCCACACTCTTGCAGCAGTACTTAGTGTGCGGTCACGTGAGCCGCGGTGACGTGTGTGTGCTTGCAGGGGTGATCGTGTTCGGCTCGGACCAGGAGGTGGCGGGGGTCATGGCAGCCGTGAGCCGCATGCGCGCTACCGATGCATTCGGCTGGGTCGGCTCGGACGGCTGGAGCGCGCGCGCGCTCGTGTCCGACGGCAACGAGGCAGCCGTGGAGGGCACCATCAGCGTCCAGCCGCAGGCCAACCCCGTGCGCGGTTTTCAGGAGTACTTCCTCAACCTCACCGTCGAAAACAACTTCAGAAACCCCTGGTTTGTCGGTAATTTGTTTCCATATTTGAATTTACTTCTCTCAACTTTTATTTAGTTTAGTGACTTCCTTCTTGCTTTTCTTATTTAATCTAATAATGTTTGTTTTAGAGTTCTGGGAGGATCAGTTCAAGTGTCGGTACCCGGGCAGCGCGCGCACGCCGTACAACGTGCAGTACGCACGCGCGTGCTCCGGCCGCGAGCGCCTCTCCGCAGACAACATCGAGTTCGAGGCTCAGCTGCAGTTCGTCACCGACGCCGTGCTCGCCTTCGCGTATGCTATCAGGTACAGCCGCGTCGGCGCCGCCTGCACTAGCGCAGCGCCCCAGTCGAGCTGCCCTCACGCGCGCACGTGTTGCAGGGACATGCACGTGGAGCTGTGTGGCGGCGCCCCCGGCCTGTGCGACGCGATGCGCCCCGCCAGCGGCGCCACGCTGCTGCGCTACCTCCGACAAGTGCGCTTCATAGGTCTCCTCGCACATTATATTCCTGGCTTTAACCACGTTATAGAATCTAAATCTATTTTGTTTTTTTTAAGATTATGATTGTAATATAAGTATTAATTAATATTTACACGAATATACGAGTGTATTCACTAACTAAACATATTTAGCAGCATAGTATATCTTTCTCAATCTGTCATGTGTTAACAAAACTCATGTGAAATTGGCAGGTCTAAGCGGAGACGAATTTCACTTCGATAATAACGGCGATGGCCCCGCGCGTTACAACATCTTGCACTTCAAGCAAGTGTCGCCCGGAGTATATCGCTGGCTGAAGGTGGGCCGCTACCTCGACGGCGAGCTCGAGCTGGACATGGACGGTACTGTACACCTTGCTTGTGTCATCGTGATTGTAATCATCTTTCAGCTAAACGTAAAGTTTGTCTGTGTAGAGATACAGTTCAAGTGGAGCGAGCGTCACCCGCCGGAGTCGGTGTGTAGCGCGGAGTGCGAGCTGGGGCAAGCCAAGCAGTACGTGGAGGGCGAGTCCTGCTGCTGGCACTGCTTCAACTGCACGCAGTACGAAGTGCGCAACCACACCGTCATTTAATATCAATCCACGATGTTAAAGGTGTTAAAGTTTTTATTGAAATGCTTAGATTCGATCGCCGGAGAAGGAGACGGCGTGTGAGGAGTGTCCGCTGGGCACGCTGCCGGGAGCGATGCGCACGCAATGCGCGCGCGTGCCCGAGCTGTACCTGCGCCCCGACTCACCCGCCGCCATCGGCGCCATGGCCTTTTCCTCGCTTGGCATGGTGCTCACAACGTGAGTGTGTGTGTGTCTGTGTGTGAGTGTGTGCGCGCACAGTGTGTCAGGTGTCGGTGTGTGCAGGTTCGTGGTGGCAGTGTGGGCGCTGCGCGGCGACACGCCGGTGGTGCGCGCCAGCGGCCGCGAGCTGTCGCTGGTGCTACTGGGCGGCATCATGATGTGCTACCTCGTCACCTTCGCGCTCGTCTTCCGGCCCACCGACGTGCTCTGCTCGCTGCAGCGGTATCGTTACATTAGCATGTAGAGCGCTGTAATGAGTATGCGAGTGGTCGGTAGCTACACGTAGTGGTCGATGTCGCAGGTTCGGCACGGGCTTCTGCTTCACGGTGGTGTACGCCGCGCTGCTCACCAAGACCAACCGCATCGCGCGCATCTTCGACGCCAGCAAGCATTCGGCGCGCCGGCCCTCACTCATCTCGCCCAAATCGCAACTCTTCATATGCTCTGTACTCGTATCTATACAGGTAAAAGAAATAACTGAACTTACAACATACTTATTGTTACAATTGTAATTGGTAGTAAATCCACGTTTTTTTATTATCACTGTAGTCATTGAAACGTTTTCACATTGTTTTGCTTAAAAATATGTTCATTTATGTGGGCTGTGTGACGACAAAAGTGCGCAGTGCACACACAGTTCACTTTTAAAACAAAGACAAGATTTACAAAGGACCAAGAATAAAACGCGGACAATGAAAAATGAACTCAAAGCACTATACAAGTTGATAAGCAAATATATAAAAAGGATTATAAAAACCATAGAATTAATATCCTTCAAAAACACCTAGTTAGAACAAAGTGGAAGTTTAAAAAAGGGATATAAAGAATTACGGACAAATAAAACATGGATTGATGGTTTGAAAGAGTCGGGAGATACAGCTTATAACCGAAAAAACATAATAAACCTTGCTACAATTTTTTATAAGAAACTATATAGTACATCAGAACTAGCCGGAGACACAAACCACATTGAAAATGATGACATAGATATTGAAATGCCACAATCCCACATAGAACCAATAGATTGTACAGAAATTGTATTAAAACATTAAACAGAATGAAACCGGACAAAAGCCCAACAAAATTATTTAATTTGATATTTGAAACTGGTGTCACACCCTCTCAATGGTCTAAATCCAATCCCAGCAAAAACATATAATGTTGAAAAAGGAGGCCAACTTCCTTACTTCATGTAGATGTTTGACCAGCAAAAGAGTTGAAATCGAAACCAACGCCAAGTTTTAAGCCATTTTCTTTGCACTGGCCTTATTTTGCAATTCTGTTGTAAGTAAATCGTGTTTGAAACTTTTTAGATATCAATACAATAATATTGTTCCATTTACACTTGGCGGGTTTTCGTTGTGTTATAGTTATTTTTCATACATATTATTTTATGGTTTTCTGAAAACCCGCCAAGTTTAAATGGGACAATATTTTTGTATTGATATCTAAAAAGTTTCAAACACGATTTACTTACAACAGAATTGCAAAATAAGGCCAGTGCAAAGAAAATGGCTTAAAACTTGGCGTTGGTTTCGATTTCAACTCTTTTGCTGGTCAAACATCTACATGAAGTAAGGAAGTTGGCCTCCTTTTTCAACATTATATGTTTTTGCTGGGATTTTATTTCTTTTTGCCAAGTGGGTAGATACACGTGTAGGATTAAATTCTATAGCCTAAGTTTTCTTTTTTTTTTGATAATTGTGGTTTTTTATTATTTTTTCTCTTACGAGGTGTTTTTTAGGGTTCCGTACCCAAAGGGTAAAAACGGAACCCTATTACTAAGACTTCGCTCTCTGTGCGTCTGTCCGTCTGTCTGTCTGTCACCAGGCTATATCCCAAGAACCGCGATAGCTAGACAGTTGAAATTTTCACAAATTATGTACTTATTTCTGTTGCCGCTATAACAACAAATACTAAAAACAAAATAAAATAAATATTTAAGGGGGCTCCCGTATCACAAACGCGATTTATTTGCCCTTTTTTGCTCGATATCAAAAATGGCAACAGGTAGGCACTTGAAATATTCACAAAATACTCAGTTGTATTTTAACTTTAATAATAAATTTAAATAAAATAAATATTTAAGGGGGGCTCCCATACAACAAACATGTTTTTTTCGGCGTTTTTGCCACAAGGCAAAAACGCCGAAAAAGAAGAAGTTTCGCACAAGAAGGGTTCCGTACCACAAGGTACGGAACCCTTCTTGTGCGAGTCCGACTCGCACTTGGCCAGTTTTTTATTAAATGATGAGCCCGCTGCAGTCTGAACTGCGGCAATGTTTGGACGTATAGACCATTTCCTATCAGGTGTTTTTTTTTTAAACTTATTCTTTTTCACACATATGTTTTTTAAATCCGGTCTATAGAGCGACCTTAATCTGTTGTACTCAACAATAGCACTTTCTTGTGCTTTGATCTGGCTAGGATCGATATTTATTAAATGGTCACCACTCAAATTTTTTATCCTAGATAATGGTACGTAGGCTTGACCACAAGTGAATATAGAAGAACCAATATCAATTAAAGCATTGTCCAAGCTCAAACCTTGACTCTTATGAATGGTGATTGCGTAAGCTAAACATATCGGAAACTGCTCCCGGTAAACAAAAGCACGGCTCAAAACTTCAAGTTACAATTTGAAATATTAATGATATTAGTTTTACTTTAAAAAAATATACTTTTAGAAATAGAAATATGAATCTGCTTAACAAAACGATTTAAAAGGGGTTAAAATAATAAGTATTCTTAAAAAATATTTTGCGTTTATATCTTATGATAAACGTCATCTGACATGTTTTAAGGTTTTTAATAATTTATCTTTCTAAGAAAGTCTCATACATACCTAAAAATTAAGCTTATTTTTTTTTAATACGGAACTCGGATTACAGAATGTGTGATAGCCGAACTCACACTTGACCGCATTTTTATTTTTACTTTAGCTTCGTGCAAAATTACAAGTTTCTAGCCCGACTATAAAAAAAAATTAATACCTACGGAACCCTCTGTGCGCGAGCCAAACTCACACTTGACCGCTTTTAAAAATTTTCTTTTAGTTTCATGGTAATGTCCAGTTCCAGCTTGAAAAAAAATCATACGGGACCCTCTGTATGCGAGCCAAACCCACACTTGACCTCTTTTTAAAATTTATCCTTTAGTTTTATGCTAATGTCTAGCTTCGTGCCAAATTTCAAGTTTCTAGGCCGGCTAGAATAAAAATTTAATATTGAACCCTCTATTCGCGAGCCAGACTCACACTTGACCATTTTTTTAATTTTTCCTTTAGTTTCATGATAATGTCTAGCTTCGTGCCAAATTTCAAGTTTCTAGGCCGGCTAGAATAAAAATGTAATATTGAACCCTCTATGCGCGAGCCAGACTCACACTTGACCATTTTTTTAATTTTTCCTTTAGTTTCATGCTAATGTCTAGCTTCGTGCCAAACTTCAAGTTTCTAGGCCGGTTAGAAGTTTCTAGGCCGGCTAGAATAAAAATGTAATATTGAACCCTCTATGCGCGAGCCAGACTCACACTTGACCATTTTTTTAATTTTTCCTTTAGTTTCATGCTAATGTCTAGCTTCGTGCCAAACTTCAAGTTTCTAGGCCGGTTAGAAGTTTCTAGGCCGGCTAGAATAAAAATTTAATATTGAACCCTCTATGCGCGAACCAGACTCACACTTGACCATTTTTTTAATTTTTCCTTTAGTTTCATGCTAATGTCTAGCTTCGTGCCAAATTTCAAGTTTCTAGGCCTACTAGAAGTCCCTAAACATTTTGATTAACTCTAAGTGAGTGAGTGAGTCAGTCAGTCAGTCAGTCAGTGCCACTTTAGCTATTTTGAAAAGTCCATAACTTTGAATTTATTAAAGCTACAGTTATGAAATTTGGTATTCGAACTAACATCAGACATGGTATTATGTGTGTGAAGTTTGATTCGATTTCGTGTGACAAATAGATAGATACAGGGTGGTCAAAAGTAGCTCGAAGCGGTTCGGGTAAATAGTGCACGGCGTACGTGCGGCCACTTGCTGGAAATTGGCCTGCGCACTGCCGTGCGCTTCGATATTATCTTGCTATACAAGAAAGGAGACCCAAGAGACATCAGCCACTACCGGCCGATAAGCCTTTTACCAAGTAAATAATATAAGCTTCTCTGCAATAAGCAATCAAAGAATTAGTACAACATTAGAAAAAAATCAACCTATTGAACAAGCGGGATTTAGGAAGAATTTTTCTACTATACTTAGACCATATCCACACGTTAGAACTGTATTTGAAAAATATCAAGAACAACAGAGACCGCTATATATCACATTCATTGATTACCAAAAAGCTTTTGACACAATCTCACACGGAAGTATATGGAACACTCTAAAAGCCCAAAATGTAGAGCAAAAATACATAGCAATACTCCAACACCTCCACAGTAATAGCTCAAGTAGAGTCAAACTGGAAACCATTGGCCCAAGCTTTCCAGTCAGGAGAGGTGTCAGGCAAGGAGACCCTTTATCACCAAAAATTTTTATTTTGATATTGGAATCTATAATAAGCAAATTAGACTGGAAAAATTGTGGTTTATATATCCAGGGTAAATACCTAAACCACTTACGATTTGCGGATGACTTGATTTTACTATCAGAATTGAGCCTACAACTACAATATAATTATGTTAGACACTCTACATAAAGCAAGCAGACAAGTGGGATTAGAAATGAACATCACAAAGACCAAACTCATGACCAACTTCAAAAAATCAAAAATAATAATCGAAAATGACCCATTCGATTATGTGGATCAATATGTATACTTGGGAAAACAAATTGGATTCAACAGGGATAGCAATGAACTAGAAGTAGAGAGAAGAGCCAAACAAACTTGGAATAAGTATTGGAGTTACAAAGGAGATATTTAACATGTCTGTGTGGTGCCGGACTTAAAGAATAGCACCACCCCATACTTCCCGTGGTTGTCGTAAAAGGCGACTAAGGGTCGTACCGGTGAATGGGCAGCAGCGTTCTCTATGCATTACACCACCATACTATACTGCGATCGCCAACCCGCCTGCCAAGCGTGGCGATTATGGCAAAGCCCCCCCTATTTTGGGTGAGGCCTATGTCCAGCAGTGGACGTCTTTCGGCTGAAATGATGATGATTTAAAAGCGGAATGCCTACCAAATTAAAGAAAAGAGTCATGGACTCTCTTGTCTCATTCCTTGTCTGGCGTATGCATATCAAACATGGACGTTTACTAACAAAATAAATAATAAAATAAACAATGTCAGCGAGGAATGGAACGCAGTATGTTAAATATCAAGAAAATACAAAAAATAAAACACACTAAAATAAGATCTAAAACAAAAGCGATAGATGCTCTCAGCTATAGTCAAAAGTTAAAGTGGAAATGGGCCGGTCATATAGCACGCCATAAAGATCATAGATTGGCGAAAACAGTTACGTTATGGAAAGGCCCACTGGGTAAACGATATACAGGGCGTCCCACGGCTATGCCACATGGAGGGAAAGTACCTTGAATATTGTAGATGGAACATTTTACTGAAAGAAGACACTATTTTAATTTTAAAAACAATTTAAACTGCACTCAAATATTTTTAAATAATTACATGGTGGAACCGGGAAACAAACCCGATACACGAGAAAAAAAAATACCCTGTAGCTTTATCATACCGATCGAAAGGCTTCATCATAAGGATTATTTTTTGCTAAATAACATAGTGTCAGAAATAATAGGAAGATCATGAATTTTAACATTTGATGTGAAATTTTGTTCAGAAAAATGAAAAGCTGACATTGCCGTAAGGACATACAACTGACATTATCATAAGTACCTATTACTAATAAATGTACCCACTTGAGAAGTACGCATCATTTCCCTATTATAATTTAAAAGTGCCTGATAAATTATTTTGTCCATTGCAATGCGGCTGGCTGATTATAAAGAAATAATTAAAAAATGTGTTCCATTTTGAAACTTCTATTCTTTTGTTTCTGTGATTTTCATTGTAGGATTTTTGCATTGATTGTGAAGTTTTCACATAATCATGTCGTATCAAAATAATTTTGATTTAATGGAAGCATACTTTCTGAACCACAAAAACATAACATTAGCCTTACAATGGCACCGCGAAAGATATCCTGATAAATATACACAATCTCGATTTATTATGAAACGGTTGGTGAATAATCTGCTAAATTTGGGACGTTTCGATCATCGTTTACCACAACCGCGGCACCAAATGATAAACTGACGATGAACTCGACATTTTGATATACCTACTTTGAGGCAAATCCTAAAATTCAGTGTCAGTGAGGGAAGGTGAAGAACTAATCGGAATTTCGAAAAGCAAAATACATCGTGTAGGTACTGAAAAAACACAGATTCAAAAGTTACGTTGAAGGGCGATTAGTACAATAAAAAAAGTTATTTAAAAAAATCAAAAAACCCGACTGCGGTAAAAAAACTTAAGTTAAAAGAAACTGAAAAGCTAAAAACAAGCCCATTTTAAATTAAATAAAAGTTGGAAGCAGGCGGGACCCACATAATTTTTTTTATTGTATTTTCAAATTCAAATGGGTCCCGCCTGCTTCCAACTTTTATTTAATTTAAAATGGGCTTGTTTTTAGCTTTTCAGTTTCTTTTAACTTAAGTTTTTTTACCGCAGTCGGGTTTTTTGATTTTTTTAAATAACTTTTTTTATTTCCAGCTTTTTAGTTTACAAATTTGAAAGATTTCGCAGACGATTTAGTTCTTGGTAGGTGTTTTTTTGCGATTTGTCACTTCGAATTGCTTTTAAGTATATATGTTGTATATATTTTTGTAATCACCTTTTAAAACCCTTTATTTTGATACCCCACTCGATAGGTTTTGAAAAAAAAAAATTTAATATGGCGTCCAGTAGTCGCCATATTGAATTTTCACTAACGTCATGTCTTTAGTGACACTCGCCGGACTAAGAGGAATCGATTAACGTGTGAATCATAAAAATCGGCCCAGGCGTTTGGTCTGTATAGTGCTTCAAAGGAACATATAAACATACATACATAGGCTGATGAACACATTACCACTCCTTTGCGTCGCGCAGTCGGGTAAAAACCGGGCAAGAGCGAGTCGGACTCGCGCACCGAGGGTTCCGTAACATCCGGGTTTATGAATAAGGTTTATGTTTATGAAATTAAATGTTTTTTTTTATTATTTTTATATTTGAGTTGATTGAATAAAATGTAAATTGCGGTTTACGATTTATGACGTATTAAAAAAAAACTACTTACTAGATTGTCTGTGTGGTGCCGGACTTAAAGAATTGCACCACCCCTTACTTCCCGTGGGTGTCGTAAAAGGCGACTAAGGGTCTTACCGGAGAATGGGCAGCAGCGTTCTCTATTTATTCCACCATCATACCATACTGCGATCGCCAACCCGCCTGCCAAGCGTGGCGATTATGGCAAACCCCCCCCAAAATTGGGGGAGGCCTATGTCCAGCAGTGGACGTCTATCGGCTGAAACGACGACTTACTAGATCTCGTTCAAACCAATTTTCGGTGGAAGTTTACATGGTATTGTACATCATATATTTTTTTTAGTTTTATCATTCTCTTATTTTAGAAGTTACGGGGGGGGGGGGACACACATTTTACCACTTTGGAAGTGTCTCTCGTGAAAACTATTCAGTTTAGAAAAAAATGATATTAGAAACCTCAATATCATTTTTGAAGACCTATCTATAGATACCCCACACGTATGGCTTTGACGAAAAAAAATATTTTTAGTTTCAGTTCTAAGTATGGGGAACCCCAAAATTTATTTTCTATTTTTGTGTTAATGGGGTTCACAGAATACACCTACTTACCAAGTTTCAACAGTATAGTTCTTATAGTTTCGGAGAAAAGTGGCTGTGACATACGGACGGACAGACAGACGGACAGACAGACAGACAGACAGACATGGCGAATCTATAAGGGTTCCGTTTTTTGCCATTTGGCAACGGAACCCTAAAAATTACTGCCGGGTGATGCTGAAAGACGACTTATTTTCTGCCTTGAAATGGTGAGACTCATCCTAGATGATCAGTATTTTCTAAATAATATTATCTGGTCAGACGAGACAAACTTCAGCAATGCCGACACAATAATCGCATTTGGCCCAGGGAGAATCCCTTACGTATCCGCGAGACTATTAATCAAGTGCGTTTTTCGTTCAACTGTTGGTGTGGGATTGTAAAAAACCGGGTCTTCTTAGTACATTTTTACGAAGGGCATTTGAATACGGAAAGGTATAACCTTACCAACCAAAGGTAAAACCATACTTTTCAGCAAGATGGGGCTCCGGCTCATAACAGTCACAGAACAAGGGACTATCTCAATGAACACTTTCGTCCTTGGATCAAATGGACAAATAAGATGGCCGCCGAGATTATTTTTTATGGGGTTATGTAAAAAATTGAGTTTACAAGAACCAGTATGAAAATGTCCACGAGCTACAAACAGAACTTAGACGTATTATTCTAAATATCCACCACAACAAGATCAAAAAATCGACAGGGAGTGAAATAATCAAAAGAGTGCGACTTTGTATTCAACAGTATGGGACTCATTTTGAGCATTTGATAAATTGATAAATTTTGTATTAAAAATTTTTACAAAAAAAAACAACCGACTTCCAAAAAAAACACTACAAATTGAAAAATAACTTTAATTTCGGAAGTCGGTGTCTTTGGTTCCGCATTTTCGATTATCGACACCGACTTCCAAAATTAAAGTTATTTTTCAATTTGTAGTGTTTTTTTTGGAAGTCGGTTGTTTTTTTTTGTAAAAATTTTTTTATTTTTCACTTTTTAGTTGGTCAGTTTATAATTTATCTAAGTTACAATAGCCTAATGCCAACTGTTCATCACCTTTTACCAAATATTGTTTTTCCCGATGCTGGGACGTTAATTGTTGAGGAGTTCTCCCGGTAAGTACCAGAAGAACTCCTCAACAATCACTCACCATACGCATTGTGACGAGCATAAATTGCTTAGCAAACATATTAAAGTAATCGAATCGCAACCCGTGAAATATTTGTCATTGAGTAGTTCCGATGGTCATCTGTGGTCTTCATCATCAGCTCCAAATGACAAAATGACTTTAGCAAATGATGATTTCCGAGAGCAAATGCTCAAGTTACTTTAAAAAATACCCAAATCGCTATAGGTTTGCCTATAAAATTTGAGGGTTTCCCTCGATTTCCATGGGATCCTCTCATCACATTCCAATTTGATGATAATGGGACCACCTCGAGAGTATACCCATTCAAATTAAAAAAAGAACTTTTGGAATCGGCCTAGCCTTTTTCGAGTAATCGGTGAACATACACAAGGTAGCTACTGTAAACTGTTGAGGAGTTCCCTTAACTGTCCTTTTTTTTTTTTTTTTTTTGAGGATGGGAAATCATCAAATGACTCCTCCCGCTCTGGGTGGAGCGGAAGGGAGTGTCAAACTCTTACTGACTAAAACCCACCCGTGTTCCTTCCTTAGCCCTTTATGTTCCGGGCCAGCGGTAACCCTTTCGGACAATCCCGCTGACCCGGCAGGCTTCGGCCCTAAGGGGGGCCCCTCCTCGATACTGACATCTCTTTGAGGCGCGCGTGGAACACGTACGCGAAAGAACTTTTGGAATCGGCCCAGCCTTTTTCGAGTAATCGGTGAACATACACAAGGTAGCTACTGTAAACTGTTGAGGAGTTCCCTTAACTGTCCTACGTATTCATCATCAGACCCCTAATGACAGTCACAACCCATCTAGGTGTAAAGTTCACAACAATACAAATTAATCAAGCCCAAACACAAGGTAACTGCTGTAGATCGTTGAGGAGTCCCGTCGACTATCTTTCGGCTCCATCATCAGATCGACTCCAGGCCTTCATTAAATTGTAGTGCTTTAAAATACTTAATGAAAAAGTTAACAAACGCACTGGTCGCTCCTACTATTTTCGAATGTTCCCCTCGATTTCACTGGGATGCCATCATCAGATCCTGGTTCCCTTATCATGGTACCACCCTTGGCATATATCCTTTCCAACGAAAAAAGAATAATCAAAATCGGTTCATAAACGACGAAGTTATCCGCGAAAACACATAAAAAAAAAAAAATATATATATATATATACGGTCGAATTGAGAAACCTCCTCCTTTTTTGAAGTCGGTTAAAAATGTTAAAATTCATGGTCTTCCTTTTATTTCTGACACTATGTTATTTAGCAAAAAAAAATCCTTATGATGAAGCCTTTCGATCGGTATGATAAAGCTACAGGGTATTTTTTTTTCTCGTGTATCGGGTTTGTTTTCCGGTTCAACCATGTAATTACTTATTTAAAAATATTTGAATGCAGTTTAAATTGTTTTTAAAATTAGAATAATGTCTTCTTTCAGTAAAATGTTCCATCTACAATATTCAAGGTACTTTCACTCCATGTGGCATAGCCGTGGGACGCCCTGTATAGGGAAACCGTTAACTAGAGGGGAAGACGATATTAAAAGAATTGCTGGTCCACAATGGCAACAAATAGCCCATGACCGAGAGAAATAGAAAGCATTGGAGGAGGCCTTCACCTGAGGGGGGATCCATTGCAATAATGTACTAGTGCCTACCTACTTAAAATATGTTTTTTTATATACATATTAATAATAATTCGGTATTACAGGGTTATTGGTAAAACATTAACAACCTCTTAAGAGGTCATTGTACTCATCATTATGAACAACTTTTAGTATGGGACCAAACTTGAAATCGCGAAAAAAAATCAGCCGTTCCCTACATTTATGTTCGTATAACTCGTCAAAATGTAAGGAACAGCTGATTAGTTTACTATGGGACCAAAGTTATAAGTTGATCATAATGACCTCTTAAGAGGTTGTTAATGTTTTACCAATAACCCTATAGGTAGGTTACATAGATATTCTATTTTTTTATTCTTTTGTAAGTTTAAAGGTAGATACAACATTCTTTATGTCAATTTGTAAATTGGAAATAAAAGGATTTTTTTTTTAAGTGGATCGTCGTCCGCCGTCTTGAATAACTAAACTTAATTACTATAATAAAGCATATTAGTACAATAAACACATAGCAAAAGTGTTTAGTTAGCAGAGAACAGAGAAACAATAGCATTCTGGGTGTCACACACGCACAACGCGGCTTCCAGTAAACCTTAGCGTGCAGTGCAGGCGCGGTACTCAGTGAGGTGACGTGCGTTGCAGGTGGTGATAGTGGTGGTTTGGCAGATCATCTCGCCGGCGCGCGCCATCCACCACTACCCGTCGCGCGAGGACAACATGCTGGTGTGCGACTCGTACGTGGACGCCTCTTACACCATCGCCTTCTTCTACCCCATCGTGCTCATTGTCGTGTGCACCGTGTACGCCGTGCTCACGCGCAAGATCCCCGAGGCCTTCAACGAGAGCAAGCACATCGGTACTTATACTAACATAATTATATATTATATGCGTCTTGGTGCCTCACTCTGCCGCCGTGACAACTGATGCTGTGTTGCAGGCTTCACAATGTACACGACGTGCGTGATCTGGCTGGCGTTCGTGCCGCTGTACTTCGGCACAGCGAGTCACGTGCCCCTGCGCGTCACCAGCATGGCCGTCACCATCTCCCTTAGCGCCAGCGTCACGCTTGTCTGCCTGTTCTCTCCTAAGGTTTGCCGCATTTTTATTCGACTACATGAAAGCCAAAGGAGGGTACGATTTTAACAGGCTATGTTCATCTGTTTCCTCATAACTCCTAAACTATTTATTTTTTACGTATTTGTATTTGGACGAGAAGAAGAAGAGAAGCATGGAGAAGCATCATGTTGTGAGACTCCGGTTTTATTAAAACGGAAACCGATGTTATTTTTTTACTAAGTATGTCTTGTTTTTACTCGGGGTTTTTTTATCGAAGGTGGGTTTTAAGGCAACTCTTAGTATTTTGCTCAGCGCTTTTTTATTGTAGTTGTACATTATCATCGTGCACCCGGAGCGCAACGTGCGCGCGAGCCTGATGCCGCCGCGCTGGCGCTCGGCGGGCGGCGCCGGCGTGGCCAGGAGCGCGTGCGGCGCGGCCGGGGGCGCCGTGTGCGCTGCGCTCGTCGGCACTGCGCCACTGCCGCGCGCGCCCGACCTCACTCCTTCCACAGACCTCTCCACGCTCAACGACACGGGTCAGACTTGTTTAAGATAAATAAATAACTTGTACACTTGCACTTGCTTGCTTACTGTTTCGCATCGCGCACGTACTGACTATCTTTTGTCAGCAGAGAGGACCACGTCGACGGACAGACAGGTGCAGACAGAAGAGACTACGTTGTTCCCTCGGCTGGCGGGCGCCATCGCCGCCGGGCCGCGCGAGGAGAACGGCGTGCAGCTCGACGCGCGGTGGCTGAGCGAGCGGCGCGCCGGCCTACCGGCGTTCCGGCCGGGCGAGCCGCGCGTGCCGCCGCCGCTCGCGGTCGCCGTCGCCATCGTCGGGTCCCACATACCATTATAGCGCGGCTCCACGAGGCGCGAGCGGAACAGACGCGTGCCAGTGCTAGTGTAAATATCTAGAAAATGTCATATCCAAACGACGACGTGCTCTGTCACATACATTCGTGACTCTTGTTGACAGTGTATGGTTCTAATTGTTGATCAGTAATATCGTTAAGAACGTTTTGTGCCAAACACCTGTAATAATGTAAATAAAATGAACTTATTTTATGTGTTACAAATAAGAAATTACGAATAACAAAACGAACCAATTTGTGATATTAGATAAATTACTGAAATAAATTATTAACGAAATCTACCAGATTCATGTTTATTATTTGAGGTATTCAGCCTGACTACTTACTGAAGGAGATGGATAACGCTCCCATACAAGTATGGTCCAGCAAGGACATTAATAAAACAATATATATCATGAAGGAATATTTGTATCGGGGGGCACGGCAGTGCCCCCGCCAAGTAGAGCGCGAAGCAAACACCGCCGTACCATCCTTTACTGGAATCATTTCGCCGCATTTTCTGGCCCCTATTTGAGAACCTCTGGATAAGACCAGGACGCAGAAATTTTCGTCATCCAGTAAGCTATAATAACATACTTAAAATCCAAAATTTCAAGTCATTGTAAGTCATTTAGTTCCGAAGTTTAGCGAAAGCAAAGTTTCGCATTTATGACACTCACTCACTCATGATCATCAGAATAGAACTAGTACTTCCCATAAACTCAGAGAGCTGAAATTTGGTACAAAGTTAGGGTTTAATGGCCACATAAAGGGAAAATTATAAAAATTAGGATAATCGAAGATCTGGAGTACCTGGTGATCCTGATTAGAAAACACAAGAGCCCAACCAAACTATTAAAGATCGACATACCGCCTTTACAAAAAATATTCAACTTGGTGGGCCGCTTCATTTGATGTCAAAAAATTGAAGGTCTGAAGTATCTGATGAAGAACCCTCAGCTGGTCTCAGCTGTATTAGAGATATAATAATGCCCCCTTCTACTATTGGTACATAAAAAAATCGACTGTCATTGCAAAAATCCAGCGACCCATCTTCTAATTTAATCTAGCTTATAGCGTCCCACTGCTGGGCGAATGCCTCTGCTTCTGCTTTTAATACGCATATAAATAAAATTAAAGGAAAACTTTGGATAAGACTAGACTGGCTTTTATACTTATACTTACAAGTTTACAAGAAGAAATAGTCGAAAGATTAACTTTATTCTACTCGAACATTACACATATTAAATAAACAAATTACACTAAAATATTAATTTCGCTCAAAATTTGGTCAAAATACATTATTAGCATTACATAATACATGCATTAGCATTGGACTAAGAGTGGCGGTGATACCCGCACACGTCACTAGATGGCGCTGACTGTGTATTTTAAAATGCGCTTACGTTTGTTTTTCCTATAACCTTATATGGCGAAGTGACCACAGTCATCCGACCGATAATTACATACGGCTCACTAGTCTGGTGGCCCAGAACAGACCTGAGCACAGCCCAAAAAGACTTTGAAAAGCTGCAGCGGTTTGCGTGTGTGGCAATCACTGGCTGCATGAGAACTACACCCACTGCTGCCCTACAGGCTATGCTTGGACTGCCGCCTCTACACCTCATACTGCGGAAGGAAGCGGCCCTGGCTGCCTTTAGGCTCTCCAAATCAGGGACCCTGAGCAAAGACTCTAGGGTCAAACACACACGCTTAAAAGAAGATGCGACCAAACGGCAGCCAATGATGACATTACCTTGCGACAAAGCCCCGAAACAATACTGCTTCCAAAAGCATAGTGCTTGAAGAGGAGCAGTGCGACCACTCAGGACCGAAAGAACTGAGAATTTACACCGATGATACCAAAGAGATTTAAGATAGGTACAATAGAGGGGCCATGCAAAGAAATGTCTTAGAAAAACTGTGATCCCATGTCTCAGTGCCGCCATCTGGTAAGATATAGCATAATTAGAGCGGCAATTTATTCAATTAGGTTCAGCTATCGCCCGGTAGATGGCCAGTGTGGCCAGTGTTGCCAGATACGATTTTCAATTCATCGATTAAAAATCGGATCGGTGGTGCCTGAAAAATCTAATATAAATAAAATCAGTTAGATAAATATCGAAAACTAAACAAATTAGGCAAAAATTGAACGAAACGGAAAACGGAACGCGCGCCCCTTGCGCCAGTGCCCAGTCCGCTGCCCAAACGCATACTGCGTAGACGCATATTTATCATCCTACCGCGCAAGTCGCCACGTGCCTCCCTCGTGCCGCCATTGTAACGCGAAAGAATAATTATTAAGGGTCTTCGTTCCCAAAGTTTTTTTAAAAATTAAAGTGTAAACTAATTTTGTGCCTATATCACAAATAAATACTCTATCTCTAAAAGGTAGTTTCCCTAAGATAACCTCCCTCACACATTTAAATAAATATTATCGATAACAAAATCGATATACAACATCACATCTCTGAAAGGCAGTCCGACTTTTAATTAGTTTTTAATTCTTCTAATAATTATTACCCTCTTTTATAAAATCAATTAAACATGGATCGATTTTAAACTGAATGTTACTTGAATGAATCGATTATTTTGTCACACCACTATATTAATTTTGTTAAAAAGTGGTAACACTGAAGCTGTCATTTTACCCAACTATAGTAAAGCTACTCAGCAATAGATGGCGTTTAATACAAAATAAACAAATTTTCTAGATCTTTTTATGAAAATTATTTAATTCTAATTACTGAGTAAATATAGATAATACATACGAAAATAAACTGAATTTAGGTCCAGTTGTTTTACCATAACGAGACTTGCAGTAACGTAATGCGCAACTCGGCATATTTCCATACAAAATATTTTTCTTTTGTTGGACACGAATGCGTCAATGCGACTTGACGCGCAGGCGTACAATACTAGACTGAGAGACTTGTTACGCCTAGGTCACAAGTACCGGGACACTGTTTTGTTCGCAATGTCCCGTCTATTGTAAATACTTTAAATGTCTTTGGATGGTACAAAGACTGACTGTGGAACTGGAGTTGGATTCTTCTCATGTTGGAAATAACTTAATTACAACAATGATGTTGGCATGTGCACATCATGGAGTTTGTATATGTGTCCCAGTATAAACTCTGGTAATATAGAATATAGTTTTTCTAGACAGATGTCACATTCATTAACATGCTTGTACTTCTGATCGTTTGCCTGTGCGGATGCACAATATATTTTGGAGTCTAATATGGTATCTTATTGAGTAGTCCACGGAATTTCTAACATGGTAGCAGAGCGTGGTCACGATCTTAACATAAAAATATCCAAACCGCTGCCTGGGAATGCTCAACACGGTCTATCAAGCAGAGTATGTGAGCATAATGCAGGCGGCTTATGCCATAGCGGCCAGGAGAGTTACGAACACCCATGTTCGCATACTCTCCGACAGCGCCTCAGTCTTCCAATCTATATATATAAAAGAAAGTCGTGTTAGTTACTCCACTTATAACTCAATAACGGCTGAACCGATTTAGCTGAAAATTGGCAGGGAGGTAGTTGAGAGCCAGGAGAAGGACATAGGATACTTTTTTTTTTTTAATACTTTTATTTACTTATAGGAGTAGGGTAGGAGTAGTGTAGGAGTAGGTTAGGAGTAGGGTAGGAGTAGTGTAGGAGTAGAGTAGGAGTAAGGTAGAAGTTAGGTAGGAGTAGAGTAGGAGTAATGTAGGAGTAGGTTAGGAGTAGGATAGGAATAGGGTAGGAGTAGGATAGGAGTAGGGTAGGAGTAGGTTAGGAGTAGGGTGGAAGTAGGGTAGGAGTAGGGTAGGAGTAGGTTAGGAGTAGGGTGGAAGTACGGTAGGAGTAGGAGTGTAGGAGTAGGGTAGGAGTAGTGTAGAAGTAGGGTAGGAGTAGGTTAGGAGTAGGGTAGAAGTAGGGTAGGAGTAGTGTAGGAGTAAGGTAGGAGTAGTGTAGGAGTGGGTTAGGAGTAGGGTAGGGTAAGGGGTAGGACACCATGCGAACGATGTACCGCCGGGCAGCTAGAAATAATTTATATGGCAAAAAACTTTTTACAAAAAAAAAACAACCGACTTCCAAAAAAAACACTACAATTGAAAAATAACTTTAATTTCGGAAGTCTGTGTCTTTTGTTCCGCATTTTCGTTTATCGACACCGACTTCCGAAATTAAAGTTATTTTTCAATTTGTAGTGTTTTTTTTGGAAGTCGGTTGTTTTTTTTTTTGTAAAAAGTTTTTATTTTTCACTATTTTGTGGGTCCGTTTGTAATTTATCTAAGTTACAATAGCCTAATGTCAACTGCTCATCACTTGTTACCAAATATTGCTTTTCCCGATGTTGGGACGTTAATTGTTGAGGAGTTCTCCTGGTAAGAACCAGATGAACTCCTCAACAACCACTCACCATACGCATTGTGACGAGCATAAATTGCTTAGCAACCATATTAAAGTAATGGAATCGCAACCCGTGAAATATTTGTCATTGAGTAGTTCCAATGGCCATCTGTGGTGTTCTTCATCAGCTCCACTTTACCAAATGATGATTTCCGAGAGCAAATGCTCAAGTTATTTTAAAAAATACCCAAATCGTTATAGCTTTGCCTATAAAATTTGAGGGTTTCCCTCGATTTCCATGGGATCCTCTCATCAGATTCCAACGTGATAATAATGGGACCACCTCGAGAGTATACCCTTTCAAACAAAAAAAGAATTTTGAAAATCGGTCCACAGTTGGCGGAGTAATCGCGTAACAAACACACAAAAATAATTTAAAAAATAAAAAAACCCGACTGCGAAACTGAAAAGCTACAAACAAGCCCATTTATAATTAAATAAAAGTTGGAAGAAGGCGGGACCCATTTGAATTTGAAAATATAATAAAAATGGGTATGGGTCCCGCCTGCTTCCAACTTTTATTTAATTATAAATGGGCTTGTTTGTAGCTTTTCAGTTTCGCAGTCGGGATTTTTAATTTTTTAAATTACTTTTTTTATTTCCAGCTTTTTAGATTACAAAAATGTGAAAGATTTCACAAACGATTTAGTTCTTTGTACGTGTTTTTTACGATTTGTCACTTCGAATTACTTTTAACCATATAAGGTACATATATTTTTGTAATCACCTTTTAAAACCCTTTATTTTGATACCCCACTCGATAGGTTTCGAGAATAAAAAATTTTTTTTGAAAACATATTGCGCCAAAAATCGGCCATTTTAATTTTTTTTTCAATTTGAATATACCCAGTGTCACTCTCACAATTAAGACGAATCTAACGGTACCTCTCAAGCTGAAATCGATCAAGCCGTTTAGGCTGCAGAGCGTGCCAAAGAAATATACATACATACATACATACATACACTCGAAAAACATAACCCTCCTTCTGACGCAGTCGGGTAAAAATGCATCACATCGAACCTAATACTAGAATGTCACAATGCGCTTGAGCAATTCAGTGAAACCACAATGGATAAAAGGACACAGTGGATCGCTAGGCAACGACGCAGCTGACGAGCTGGCCATAAGGGCTTCCAGCATGTCAGTTTGTGGACCGGAACCTATCGTGCCTGCGTAGTTGGTTGAAGGGGATCCTTCAACCAACTACGCAGATGGCTACAGGAGCACACCCACACACAAGCAGAAAGCTGGTGGACGTCGTCACCAGGCTGCAGGCAGTCCAAAGAAGCCATGCCGTCACTGGATGGCAGGCTAACCAGGTGCCTTTTACGACTGGATAGGAAAGGCCTGCGCCTGGTGACGGAGACCATCACGGGACACTGCTCGCTAAATAAACACTTTCACACATTGGGCATAACAGACAGTCCCCTGTGCAGGGCTTGCATGGAGGCTGATGAAACCATTGCGCATGTGCTCTTTGAGTGCACAGGCGTCACCCAGATAAGGTCAGAAACCCTCGGGACACCCAGATCGTACACAGATGTTCTAAACAGACCAGGAGATTTGATCAGCTTCTGGAGGGAGGTGGGCTGGTTGGAATAACCACCGACGGCCGCCATGGCCCACGCACAATGGTCCACTGTAGGACTAAGTGCGGAAACCAAACCCATAACATAGAACATAGAACATATGGCGAAGTGGCAACTGGCCGCGTTACAGTCGTTTACGACATTCTTCTACTGCGTTTGAAAACGTTTGCTAGGGATTAGGAGGGATTATTTGCATTTCGTTGATTTCGCTTATTATTTCGTGAGGTTTGCTAAAGTTAATTAGCAGGTTGTTATTATAAAAATTCGAAGATTTGAATAGGTTAGGAATTTACAGTTAGGCAGTATTACGAATCGCGTTCGTGTTTATAAGTACTTTTCTAGTATTCTAGATTTAGTTTATTTAGTTAGATATTACTTCGTTTCGTTTGAAAATAGCATTAATTTAGCTGTATTGCAGTACTAGGTAGGTAATTTAAAAAAAATAGAAAAAACTACACCTAAAAAGAAAAAAACTGTGTCTAATAAGAAAATGTAATAAAATAAATCAATAAAAGTTTCTACAAAAAGAAGTGAAATCCCACCAAAAACATTCTCTAAAAAACTAGCCAAGTCACGATGGAGCTGCTTATTTATCACTAAAAAGTAATGAAATCTAGACAAAGTCGTGCCAAGTCTAAGGTTCCTTACTGCGATTTCTTTATTATTATAGTTAATATTGTGTGACTTGGCCGTTGAACATTCTTTATACAATATGTTGATTTGCATCCTCGTGAAAGTTCAGGAGATTGTCATAAAATACATAAATAATCAATTGAAGTACGTTATGGGGCAATAACTAGTAAGCGCTGCTTTTTTTTTGTTGTTGAAATTTAACAGTATTTCAGAATTACACCCTTAATTCAATACAAATAAAACAGAATCACCCGACTACGCACACAGCGACAATGCATGCAGCTGTTTTTCCCCGAAATGGTAGCGCCGTCGCGCCGCGTAGTAATGACCCGACCGGTAGCAATAATTTTACCTAATTTTATTTCGAAAATCACCTACATTATTGTCATAAATTTCGCTTGATAATTAACTCATTTTTGAGCATCATTGGAATACGGAAATCTTACTAATGACAGTAATACTAGTGCGCCAAAGAAAAGTTCACTGACCTGTTATCAGATGATTAATAATATCCTTCAACCTAAAGTTTTCGTAGTAATTTTGTTTTTATTTGTGGATTAAATTGGTTGATTTGAAACTTTCCTTCCTACTTAACGGGCTTAGGGCCGGCAATAATACCTACCTTAGTTAGTGTACCGATCTACTAAGTCTAAAAATGATGTTTTCTACGTTTGATGAAATGGAAAGACGTGCTAGTTAAGTGTAAGTACGTGGTATACTTACTTTCAACTCTTTGGTAAACACTCGTCCGTCCACAGGATGTTGGCGTCTTGGTTTTCCAGGAACCAGCGACCAAAATGTAACCCGCACGGCATTATCACCTGGGTGAATGTCTTGGGCCTTGCGGTAGTGAAATGGGTGTTGCAGCTCACGCTTCAGTAGGCGCCACACTGTAGTGTGGTGCACTCCAAAGCGTTGACCAGCCTCCCGCGTGCTTGCCCGTGGGTCTCGCTGGAAGTATTCCAGGATGTCTTCCTGCAAGGCGACAGGCAGGCCTACGCTGCCGCGAGCTTGAGCATGCCGGGGAACGTCAAACTGCCGATGATCCCGCAGTCTCTGCGTAGCAGCCAGCATGACGCTCTGTGACGGGGTTCCCGATCGGGATACATTTCCACGAACATCCGGATGGCTCCACGTAGGCTGTCTCCACTGATGGCGACCATCTCCACCAACTCGGCATTTGAGTAATTGTCCGTCATCACACTTTGTAACTACGTCTCGATGTACGGAAATTCGCAAAGCGCACTCGCGAACACTTCGGCGAGTACAATCACACTGTCGGCGCCGGCGCCGCGCCGCGCGGCGCCGGCGAGGAATAGGGGCGTGGCTAGGAGCGGCGCGGGAGAGTGTGATTGGCGGATGGGATTGATTACCTACGAATTTATCGAATGAGAGTTGCATGAATGGTTTGCATTTGTGTGTGTGTGAAGCGCGGTTATAGGGCTAGTAACAGACGGGCCGCGTTTAAATACGGCTGGTTCACACTTACGGATTTCCTAAAATAAGAAAAAATAAAAAAAGTAATTTAAAAAATAAAAAAACCCGACTGCAAAACTGAAAAGCTACAAACAAGCCCATTTATAATTAAATAAAAGTTGGAAGAAGGCGGGACCCATACCCATTTTTATTATATTTTCAAATTCAAATGGGTCCCGCCTTCTTCCAACTTTTATTTAATTATAAATGGGTTTTTTTATTTTTTAAATTACTTTTTTTATTTCCAGCTTTTTAGATTACAAAAATGTGAAAGATTTCACAAACGATTTAGTTCTTTGTACGTGTTTTTTACGATTTGTCACTTCGAATTACTTTTAACCATATAAGGTATATATATTTTTGTAATCACCTTTTAAAACCCTTTATTTTGATACCCCACTCGATAGGTTTCGAGAAAAAAAATTTTTTTTTGAAAACATATTGCGCCAAAAATCGGCCATTTTAATTTTTTTCAATTTTAATATACCCAGTGTCACTCTCACAATTAAGACGAATCTAACGGTACCTCTCAAGCTGAAATCGATCAAGCCGTTTAGGCTGCAGAGCGTGCCAAAGAAATATACATACATACATACATACATACATACACTCGAAAAACATAACCCTCCTTCTGACGCAGTCGGGTAAAAATATCTACTCATTTTATTGTTGATTTGGGTCGAGAATCATTAGCATAATTACGTCCTTGAATTTGACTAGGATGCAAATCAACACATTGTATAATGTGAATATGGGGTCAAACACTATGGCGAATTTTTTTTTTTTTTGCTTCGTCTGTAACTGCCTTAAGAAAAGAAGACCCACAAAAACATTTCATGTTAAATGTTGCCAAGACGAGCCCATGTAGCTCGCATTGTCAAAAAGTAATCAGATCTCATGTAGAGCCAAGCTTCTAACTCTACACGCCCTAACTCTACAAGGCCTGACTTCGCAAACTCTACACCTTAGTCAAAATATCTGGTTTGGCCGTTTCGTTACTACAAGAACCATTAACAGTATGAGAGTTTTTCACCTTACGCTCATGTGAATGTAGCGAAATGGCCAAGCCATATTATTTTGACTAAGGTGTAGAGTTTGCGAAGTCAGGCCTTGTAGAGTTAGGGCGTGTAGAGTTAGAAGCTTGGCTCTACATGAGATCTGATTACTTTTTGACAATGCGAGCTACATGGGCTCGTCTTGGCAACATTTAACATGAAATGTTTTTGTGGGATTTCATTTCTTTTTGTAAGTTGCTTATGATATTTATACGAGTATTTTTGCTGTTGTTCATTTTTTCTTTCTTTTTTTGGGGTTTATTTATAACAAGGACCCCCTATATAAATTTTCAGACCTCTAGCATCAAAATTTACGGAATTATTATTTTTTTTTTGGGGTGGGTAAAATTTTCAAGTTTTAATATTTTTTTGTTGTTTGCGTACTATTACTAGCTTACATACCAAATTTCAGCTTTCTAGGACTTCAGGAAGTACCTTAAGAATTTTGATGATCATCAGTCAGTGAGTCAGTGACGAAATCGGGGTATTTTAGATATCAATAAAATCTAAAGTATAAGAGCTATGCAATTGAAACTTTATAGGTTTAATAAGTCAACCACTGGCATCATATTCCGAAAATTTTGTTTATCTGGTATAATCCAAACCCAAGTTAAGAGGGTTCAAAAATACGACGAAGTGCTTCGAGAAAAGGTAGGTAGTGCCCTTGCGCTTCGCTTGGCTGGTCTTGGCGGGGGCACTCCCGTGCCCCCAGATTTACGTTCGCTCGGGCTAGGTTCGCTCGGGTTAGGTTCGCTCGGGTTAGGTTCGCTCGGGTTAGGTTCGCTCGGGTTAGGTTCGCTCGGGTTAGGTTCGCTCGGGTTAGGTTCGCTCGGGTTAGGTTCGCTCGGGTTAGGTTCGCTCGGGTTAGGTTCGCTCGGGTTAGGTTCGCTCGGGTTAGGTTCGCTCGGGTTAGGTTCGCTCGGGTTAGGTTCGCTCGGGTTAGGTTCGCTCGGGTTAGGTTCGCTCGGGTTAGGTTCGCTCGGGTTTTTTTTTTTTTTTTTTTTTTTTTTTTTTTTTTTTTTTTTTTTTTTTTTGTGCTTTTCCCCGTTCATGGGCACAACGGGATCTTGTTACTCTACTTTGCTCATTCGTTCCAGTTCTCGCATTTATTCCTCTCGCACTTTCATGCTTCATACTGTATCTTTCTTTCGCTCATGCTCACATTCTTAGCCGGGTGGGACTCCCGCTATTCTATCTACTCAGATTTTTCCATTTATCTTTATTCAGGGGTATTTAAGTACACAACTTTCTTTTATTATCATTTACATTGATACTTTTAAACTTATATCTATTCCATAATTGTTTCTTAATGCTAATTGTTGTTTATTCTTAGTAACATAACTTATAATATACTGTTTCTTAGTATCTTATTTATACATTTTTTCTTATTTCTATATTATGCTATACCTATACTTTCTTATTCTATTACAATTTATTTACAGAAAATTTCGAGCCTATTTTCTAACAGTTTTAGTTTACAGTTAAATTATGGTTCGCTCGGGTTAGGTTCGCTCGGGTTAGGTTCGCTCGGGTTAGGTTAGGTTAGGTTAGGTTAGGTTAGGTTAGGTTAGGTTAGGTTAGGTTAGGTTAGGTTAGGTTAGGTTAGGTTAGGTTAGGTTAGGTTAGGTTAGGTTAGGTTAGGTTAGGTTAGGTTAGGTTAGGTTAGGTTAGGTTAGGTTAGGTTAGGTTAGGTTAGGTTAGGTTAGGTTAGGTTAGGTTAGGTTAGGTTAGGTTAGGTTAGGTTAGGTTAGGTTAGGTTAGGTTAGGTTAGGTTAGGTTAGGTTAGGTTAGGTTAGGTTAGGTTAGGTTAGGTTAGGTTAGGTTAGGTTAGGTTAGGTTAGGTTAGGTTAGGTTAGGTTAGGTTAGGTTAGGATAGGTTAGGTTAGGTTAGGTTAGGTTAGGTTAGGTTAGGTTAGGTTAGGTTAGGTTAGGTTAGGTTAGGTTAGGTTAGGTTAGGTTAGGTTAGGTTAGGTTAGGTTAGGTTAGGTTAGGTTAGGTTAGGTTAGGTTAGGTTAGGTTAGGTTAGGTTAGGTTAGGTTAGGTTAGGTTAGGTTAGGTTAGGTTAGGTTAGGTTAGGTTAGGTTAGGTTAGGTTAGGTTAGGTTAGGTTAGGTTAGGTTAGGTTAGGTTAGGTTAGGTTAGGTTAGGTTAGGTTAGGTTAGGTTAGGTTAGGTTAGGTTAGGTTAGGTTAGGTTAGGTTAGGTTAGGTTAGGTTAGGTTAGGTTAGGTTAGGTTAGGTTAGGTTAGGTTAGGTTAGGTTAGGTTAGGTTAGGTTAGGTTAGGTTAGGTTAGGTTAGGTTAGGTTAGGTTAGGTTAGGTTAGGTTAGGTTAGGTTAGGTTAGGTTAGGTTAGGTTAGGTTAGGTTAGGTTAGGTTAGGTTAGGTTAGGTTAGGTTAGGTTAGGTTAGGTTAGGTTAGGTTAGGTTAGGTTAGGTTAGGTTAGGTTAGGTTAGGTTAGGTTAGGTTAGGTTAGGTTAGGTTAGGTTAGGTTAGGTTAGGTTAGGTTAGGTTAGGTTAGGTTAGGTTAGGTTAGGTTAGGTTAGGTTAGGTTAGGTTAGGTTAGGTTAGGTTAGGTTAGGTTAGGTTAGGTTAGGTTAGGTTAGGTTAGGTTAGGTTAGGTTAGGTTAGGTTAGGTTAGGTTAGGTTAGGTTAGGTTAGGTTAGGTTAGGTTAGGTTAGGTTAGGTTAGGTTAGGTTAGGTTAGGTTAGGTTAGGTTAGGTTAGGTTAGGTTAGGTTAGGTTAGGTTAGGTTAGGTTAGGTTAGGTTAGGTTAGGTTAGGTTAGGTTAGGTTAGGTTAGGTTAGGTTAGGTTAGGTTAGGTTAGGTTAGGTTAGGTTAGGTTAGGTTAGGTTAGGTTAGGTTAGGTTAGGTTAGGTTAGGTTAGGTTAGGTTAGGTTAGGTTAGGTTAGGTTAGGTTAGGTTAGGTTAGGTTAGGTTAGGTTAGGTTAGGTTAGGTTAGGTTAGGTTAGGTTAGGTTAGGTTAGGTTAGGTTAGGTTAGGTTAGGTTAGGTTAGGTTAGGTTAGGTTAGGTTAGGTTAGGTTAGGTTAGGTTAGGTTAGGTTAGGTTAGGTTAGGTTAGGTTAGGTTAGGTTAGGTTAGGTTAGGTTAGGTTAGGTTAGGTTAGGTTAGGTTAGGTTAGGTTAGGTTAGGTTAGGTTAGGTTAGGTTAGGTTAGGTTAGGTTAGGTTAGGTTAGGTTAGGTTAGGTTAGGTTAGGTTAGGTTAGGTTAGGTTAGGTTAGGTTAGGTTAGGTTAGGTTAGGTTAGGTTAGGTTAGGTTAGGTTAGGTTAGGTTAGGTTAGGTTAGGTTAGGTTAGGTTAGGTTAGGTTAGGTTAGGTTAGGTTAGGTTAGGTTAGGTTAGGTTAGGTTAGGTTAGGTTAGGTTAGGTTAGGTTAGGTTAGGTTAGGTTAGGTTAGGTTAGGTTAGGTTAGGTTAGGTTAGGTTAGGTTAGGTTAGGTTAGGTTAGGTTAGGTTAGGTTAGGTTAGGATAGGTTAGGTTAGGTTAGGTTAGGTTAGGTTAGGTTAGGTTAGGTTAGGTTAGGTTAGGTTAGGTTAGGTTAGGTTAGGTTAGGTTAGGTTAGGTTAGGTTAGGTTAGGTTAGGTTAGGTTAGGTTAGGTTAGGTTAGGTTAGGTTAGGTTAGGTTAGGTTAGGTTAGGTTAGGTTAGGTTAGGTTAGGTTAGGTTAGGTTAGGTTAGGTTAGGTTAGGTTAGGTTAGGTTAGGTTAGGTTAGGTTAGGTTAGGTTAGGTTAGGTTAGGTTAGGTTAGGTTAGGTTAGGTTAGGTTAGGTTAGGTTAGGTTAGGTTAGGTTAGGTTAGGTTAGGTTAGGTTAGGTTAGGTTAGGTTAGGTTAGGTTAGGTTAGGTTAGGTTAGGTTAGGTTAGGTTAGGTTAGGTTAGGTTAGGTTAGGTTAGGTTAGGTTAGGTTAGGTTAGGTTAGGTTAGGTTAGGTTAGGTTAGGTTAGGTTAGGTTAGGTTAGGTTAGGTTAGGTTAGGTTAGGTTAGGTTAGGTTAGGTTAGGTTAGGTTAGGTTAGGTTAGGTTAGGTTAGGTTAGGTTAGGTTAGGTTAGGTTAGGTTAGGTTAGGTTAGGTTAGGTTAGGTTAGGTTAGGTTAGGTTAGGTTAGGTTAGGTTAGGTTAGGTTAGGTTAGGTTAGGTTAGGTTAGGTTAGGTTAGGTTAGGTTAGGTTAGGTTAGGTTAGGTTAGGTTAGGTTAGGTTAGGTTAGGTTAGGTTAGGTTAGGTTAGGTTAGGTTAGGTTAGGTTAGGTTAGGTTAGGTTAGGTTAGGTTAGGTTAGGTTAGGTTAGGTTAGGTTAGGTTAGGTTAGGTTAGGTTAGGTTAGGTTAGGTTAGGTTAGGTTAGGTTAGGTTAGGTTAGGTTAGGTTAGGTTAGGTTAGGTTAGGTTAGGTTAGGTTAGGTTAGGTTAGGTTAGGTTAGGTTAGGTTAGGTTAGGTTAGGTTAGGTTAGGTTAGGTTAGGTTAGGTTAGGTTAGGTTAGGTTAGGTTAGGTTAGGTTAGGTTAGGTTAGGTTAGGTTAGGTTAGGTTAGGTTAGGTTAGGTTAGGTTAGGTTAGGTTAGGTTAGGTTAGGTTAG